>CAJUXJ010001880.1:0-38449 GCA_910589775.1 Avena eriantha | reverse complement strand
ACCACATGTGGAGTCACTAGATGAGTGTTCTTTTCACAAACCACATGTGGATCCACCACTGTCATTGAAATGTGTGTTCTCTTTAGAGACCACACATGGATCCACCAGTGTCATTGCATGTGTGTTCTTTTTACTATTAACAACCAGTGTCAAACACGTGTGTTCTTTTCACAAACCACATATGGATCCACAAGTGTGATTGAAATGTGTGTTCTCTTCAGAGACCACACATGGATCCACCAGTGTCATTGCATGTGTGTTCTATTACTAACAACAACTAGAGTCACTGCATGTGTGTTCTTTTCACAATCCACCTATGGATCCACCAGTGTCATTGCATGTGTGTTCTTCTCATTAACAACATGTAGAGTCATTGCATGTGAGTGCTCTTCAGAGACCACACATGGATCCACTAGTGTCATTGCATGTGTGTTCTTTTTACTAACAACAACTAGAGTCACTGCATGTGTGTTATTTTCACAATCCACATATGGATGCACTAGTGTCATTGCATGTGTGTTCTCTTCACAGACCATACATGGATCCACCAGTGTCATTGCATGTGGTTCCACCAGAGTTCATTGCATGTATGTTATTTTCACAATCCATCTATGGATCCACCAGTGTCATTGCATGTGTCTTCTTCTCATTTACCACAGCTAGAGTCACTACATGCGTGTTCTTTTCATAGACCACATATGGAACCACCATTGTCATTGAAATGTGTATTCTTTCATTAACCACATCTGGAGTCATTTCATGACTGTTCTTTTCAAAGACCACATATGGATCCACCAGTGTCATTGCATGTGTGTTCTTTTAATAACAACAACTAGAGTCATTGCATGTGTGTTCTTTTCACAATCCACCTATGGATCCACTAGTGTCATTGCATGGGTGTTCTTTTTACTAACAACAACTAGAGTCATTGCTTGTGTGTTATTTTCACAATCCTCGTATGGATCCACTAGTGTCATTGCACGTCTGTTCCTCTCATTAACCACATCTGGATTCATTGCATGTGTGTTCTTTTCACAAACCACATATGGAACCAGCAGTGTCATTGAAATGTGTGTTCTCTTCAGAGACCACACATGGATCCACCAATGTCATTGATGTGTGTTCTTTTTACTAACAAAAACTAGAGTCACTACATGTGTGTTATTTTCACAATCACACATGGATCCACCAGTGTCATTGCATGTGCGTTCTTCTCATTAACCACAGCTAGAGTCATTACATGTGTGTTCTTTTCACAAACTACATATGGATCCACCAGTATCATTGAAATGTGTGTTCTCTTCAGAGACCACACATGGATCCACCAGTGTCATTGCATGTGTGTTCTTTTTACTAACAACAACAGCTAGAGTCATTGCATGTGTGTTCTTTTCACATACCACATATGGAACCACCATTGTCATTGAAATGTGTATTCTTTCATTAACCACATCTAGAGTCATTTCATGACTGTTCTTTTCAAAGACCACATATGGATCCACCAGTGCCATTGAAATGTGTGTTCTGTTCAGAGATCACATGGATCCACCAGTGTCATTGCATGTGTGTTCTTTCTACTAACAACAACTAGAGTCATTGCTGCGTGTTCTTTCCACAAACAACATATGGATCCACCAGTGTCATTGAAATGGGTGTTCTCTTTAGAGACCACACATGGATCCACCAGTGTCATTGCATGTGTGTTCTTTTTAGTATCAACAACCTGTGTCAAACACGTGTGTTCTTTTCACAAACCACATATGGATGCACCAGTGTCATTGAAATGTGTGTTCTCTTCAGAGACCACACATGGATCCACCAGTGTCATTGCATGTGTGTTCTATTACTAACAACAACTAGAGTCACTGCATGTGTGTTCTTTTCACGATCCACCTATGGATCCACCAGTGTCATTGCATGTGTGTTCTTCTCATTAACAACATCTAGAGTCATTGCATGTGAGTGCTCTTCAGAGACCACACATGGATCCACTAGTGTCATTGCATGTGTGTTCTTTTTACTAACAACAACTAGAGTCACTGCATGTGTGTTATTTTCACAATCCACATATGGATGCACTAGTGTCATTGCATGTGTGTTCTCTTCACAGACCATACATGGATCCACCAGTGTCATTGCATGTGGTTCCACCAGAGTTCATTGCATGTATGTTATTTTCACAATCCACCTATGGATCCACCAGTGTCATTGCATGGGTGTTCTTTTTACTAACAACAACTAGAGTCACTGCTTGTGTGTTATTTTCACAATCCTCGTATGGATCCACCAGTGTCATTGCATGTGTTTTCCTCTCATTAACCACATCTAGAGTCATTGCATGTGTGTTCTTTTCACAAACCACATATGGATCCACCATTGTCATTGAAATGTGTATTATTTCATTAACCACATCTGGAGTCATTTCATGACTGTTCTTTTCAAAAACCACATATGGATCCACTAGTGTCATTGCATGTGTGTTCTTTTCACTAACAACAACTAGAGTCATTGCATGTGTGTTCTTTTCACAATCCACCTATGGATCCACTAGTGTCATTGCATGGGTGTTCTTTTTACTAACAACAACTAGAGTCACTACTTGTGTGTTATTTTCACAATCCTCGTATGGATCCACCAGTGTCATTGCATGTGTGTTCCTCCCATTAACCACATCTAGATTCATTGCATGTGTGTTCTTTTCACAAACCACATATGGAACCACCAGTGTCATTGAAATGTGTGTTCTCTTCAGAGACCACACATGGATCCACCCGTGTCATTGATGTGTGTTCTTTTTACTAACAACAACTAAATTCATTGCATGTGTGTTATTTTCACAATCCACATATGGATCCACCAGTGTCATTGCATGTGTGTTCTTCTCATTAAACACAGCTAGAGTCATTACATGTGTGTTCTTTTCACAAACCACATATGGATCCACCAGTGTCATTGAAATGTGTGTTCTCTTCAGAGACCACACATGGATCCACCAGTGTCATTGCATGTGTGTTCTTTCTACTAACAACAACAGCTAGAGTCATTGCATGTGTGTTCTTTTGACATACCACATATGGAACCACCATTGTCATTGAAATGTGTATTCTTTCATTAACCACATCTAGATTCATTTCATGACTGTTCTTTTCAAAGACCACATATGGATCCACCAGTGCCATTGAAATGTGTGTTCTCTTCAGAGATCACATGGATCCACCAGTGTCATTGCATGTGTGTTCTTTTTACTAACAACAACTAGAGTCATTGCATGCGTGTTCTTTCCACAAACAACATATGGATCCACCAGTGTCATTGAAATGGGTGTTCTCTTTAGAGACCACACATGGATCCACCAGTGTCATTGCATGTGTGTTCTTTTTACTATCAACAACCAGTGCCAAACACGTGTGTTCTTTTCACAAACCACATATGGATCCACCAGTGTCATTGAAATATGTGTTCTCTTCAGAGACCACACATGGATCCACCAGTGTCATTACATGTGTGTTCTATTACTAACAACAACTAGAGTCACTGCATGTGTGTTCTTTTCACAATCCACCTATGGATCCACCAGTGTCATTGCATGTGTGTTCTTCTCATTAACAACATCTAGAGTCATTGCATGTGAGTGCTCTTCAGAGACCACACATGGATCCACTAGTGTCATTGCATGTGTGTTCTTTTTACTAACAACAACTAGAGTCACTACATGTGTGTTATTTTCACAATCCACATATGGATGCACTAGTGTCATTGCATGTGTGTTCTCTTCACAGACCATACATGGATCCACCAGTGTCATTGCATGTTTGTCCACCAGAGTTCATTGCATGTATGTTATTTTCACAATCCACCTATCGATCCACCAGTGTCATTGCATGTGTGTTCTTATCATTTACCACAGCTAGAGTCACTACATGCGTGTTCTTTTCACAGACCACATATGGAACCACCATTGTCATTGAAATGTGTATTATTTCATTAACCACATCTGGAGTCATTTCATGACTGTTCTTTTCAAAAACCACATATGGATCCACCAGTGTCATTGCATGTGTGTTCTTTTTACTAACAACAACTAGAGTCATTGCATGTGTGTTCTTTTCACAATCCACCTATGGATCCACTAGTGTCATTGCATGGGTGTTCTTTTTACTAACAACAACTAGAGTCACTGCTTGTGTGTTATTTTCACAATCCTCGTATGGATCCACCAGTGTCATTGCATGTGTGTTCCTCTCATTAACCACATCTAGATTCATTGCATGTGTGTTCTTTTCACAAACCACATATGGAACCACCAGTGTCATTGAAATGTGTGTTCTCTTCAGAGACCACACATGGATCCACCCGTGTCATTGATGTGTGTTCTTTTTACTAACAACAACTAAAGTCATTGCATGTGTGTTATTTTCACAATCCACATATGGATCCACCAGTGTCATTGCATGTGTGTTCTTCTCATTAAACACAGCTAGAGTCATTACATGTGTGTTCTTTTCACAAACCACATATGGATCCACCAGTGTCATTGAAATGTGTGTTCTCTTCAGAGACCACACATGGATCCACAAGTGTCATTGCATGTGTGTTCTTTTTACTAACAACAACAGCTAGAGTCATTGCATGTGTGTTCTTTTCACATACCACATATGGAACCACCATTTTCATTGAAATGTGTATTCTTTCATTAACCACATCTGGAGTCATTTCATGACTGTTCTTTTCAAAGACCACATATGGATCCACCAGTGTCATTGAAATGTGTGTTCTCTTCAGAGATCACATGGATCCACCAGTGTAATTGCATGTGTGTACTTTTTTCTAACAACTAGAGTCATTGCATGTGTGTTCTTTTCACAAACCACATATGGATCCACCAGTGTCATTGAAATGGGTGTTCTCTTTAGAGACCACACATGGATCCACCAGTGTCACTGCATGTGTGTTCTTTTTACTAACAACAACTATAGTCATTGCATGTATGTTATTTTTACAATCCACATATGGATCCACTAGTGTCATTGCATGTGTGTTCTTCTCATTAACCATAGCTAGAGTCATTGCATGTGTGTTCTTTTGACAAACCACATATGGATCCACCAGTGTCATTGAAATCTGTGTTCTCTTGAGAGACCACACATGGATCCACCAGTATCATTGCATGTGTGGTCTTTTTACTAACAACAACTAGAGTCATTGCATGTGTGTTCTTTTCACAATCCACCTATGGATCCACCAGTGTCATTGCGTGTGTGTTCTTCTCATTAACCACATCTAGAGTCATTGCATGTGTGTTCTCTTTAGAGACCACACATGGATCCACCAGTGTCATTGCATGTGTGTTCTTTTTACTAACAATAACTAAAGTCATTGAATGTGTCTTCTTTTCACAATCTAGCTATGAATCCACCAGTGTCATTGCATGTGTGTCCTCTTCACGGACCACACATGGATCCACTAGTGTCATTGCATGTGTGTTATTTTTACTAATAATAACTAGAGTCATTGCCTCTATGTTCTTCTCACAATCCACCTATGGATCCACTAGTGTCATTGTACGTGTGTTCTTCTTAGAGACCACATCTGGAGTCACTGGATGAGTGTTATTTTCACAAACCACCTATGGATCCACCACTATCATTGAAATGTGTGTTCTCTTCAGAAACCACACATGGATCCACCAGTGTCATTGCATGTGTGTTCTTTTTACTAACAACAACAGCTAGAGTCATTACATATGTGTTCTTTTCACATACCACATATGGAACCACCATTGTCATTGAAATGTGTATTCTTTCATTAACCATATCTGGAGTCATTTCATGACTATTCTTTTCAAAGACCACATATGGATCCACCAGTGTCATTGAAATGTGTGTTCTCTTCAGAGATCACATGGATCCACCAGTGTCATTGTATTTTTTGTTCTCTTTACTAACAACAACTAGAGTCATTGCATGTGTGTTCTTTTCACAAGCGACCTATGGATCCACTAGTGTCATTGCATGTGTGTTCTTCTCAGAGACCACATCTGGAGTCATTTCATGACTATTCTTTTCAAAGACCACATATGGAACCACTAGTGTCAATGAAATGTGTGTTCTCTTTAGAGACCACATATGGATCCACCAGTGTCATTGCATGTAGTGTTCCTTTTACTAACAACAACTAGAGTCACTTCATGTGTGTTCTTTTCACAATCCACCTATGGATCCACCAGTGTCATTGCATGTGTGTTCTTCTGATTAACCACAGCTAGAGTCATTGCATGTGTGTTCTTTTCACAAACCACATCTGGATCCACTAGTGTCATTGAAATGTGTGTTCTCTTCAGAGACCACACATGGATCCACCAGTGTCATTGCATGTGTGTTCTTTTTACTAACAACAACTAGAGTCATTGCATGTGTGTTCTTTTCACAATCCACCTATGGATCCACCAATGTCATTGCATGTGTGTTCTTCTCAGAGACCACATGTGGAGTCACTAGATGAGTGTTCTTTTCACAAACCACATGTGGATCCACCACTGTCATTGAAATGTGTGTTCTCTTTAGAGACCACACATGGATCCACCAGTGTCATTGCATGTCTGTTCTTTTTACTAATAACAACTAGAGTCATTGCATGTGTGTTCTTTTCACAATCCACCTACGGATCCACTAGTGTCACTGCATGTGTGTTCTTCTCATTAACCACATCTAGAGTCATTGCATGTGTGTTCTCTTCAGAGACCACACATGGATCCAACAGTGTCATTGCATGTGTGTTCTTTTTACTAACAACAACTAGAGTCACTAAATGTCTGTTATTTTCACAATCCTCGTATGGATCCACCAGTGTCATTGCATGTGTGTTAGTCTCATTAACAACATCTAGAGTCATTGCATGTGTGTTCTTTTCACAAACCACATATGGACACCAGTGTCATTGAAATGTGTGTTCTCTTGAGAGACCACACATGGATCCACCAGTGTCATTGCATGTGTGTTCTTTTTACTAACAACAACTAAAGTCATTGCATGTGTGTTATTTTCACAATCCACATATGGATCCACCAGTGTCATTGCATGTGTGTTCTTCTCATTAAACACAGCTAGAGTCATTACATGTGTGTTCTTTTCACAAACCACATATGGATCCACCAGTGTCATTGAAATGTGTGTTCTCTTCAGAGACCACACATGGATCCACCAGTGTCATTGCATGTGTGTTCTTTTTACTAACAACAATAGCTAGAGTCATTGTATGTGTGTTCTTTTCACATACCACATATGGAACCACCATTGTCATTGAAATGTGTATTCTTTCATTAACCACATCTGGAGTCATTTCAGGACTGTTCTTTTCAAAGACCACATATGGATCCACCAGTGTCATTGAAATGTGTGTTCTCTTCAGAGATCACATGGATCCACCAGTGTCATTGCATGTGTGTTCTTTTTACTAACAACAACTAGAGTCATTGCATGTGTGTTCTTTTCACAAACCACATATGGATCCACCAATGTCATTGAAATGGGTGTTCTCTTTAGAGACCACACATGGATCCACCAGTGTCATTGCATGTGTGTTCTTTTTACTAACAACAACTAAAGTCATTGCATGTATGTTATTTTTACAATCCACATATGGATCCACTAGTGTCATTGCATGTGTGTTCTTCTCATTAACCATAGCTAGAGTCATTGCATGTGTGTTCTTTTCACAAACCACATATGGATCCACCTGTGTCATTGAAATGTGTGTTCTCTTCAGAGACCACACATGGATCCAGCAGTGTCATTGCATGTGTGGTCTTTTTACTAACAACAACTATAGTCATTGCATGTGTGTTGTTTTCACAATCCACCTATGGATCCACCAGTGTCATTGCATGTGTGTTCTTCTCATTAAGCACATCTAGAGTCATTGCATGTGTGTTCTCTTCAGAGACCACACATGGATCCACCAGTGTCATTGCATGTGTGTTCTTTTTACTAACAATAACTAAAGTCATTGCATGTGTCTTCTTTTCACAATCTAGCTATGGATCCACCAGTGTCATTGCATGTGTGTCCTCTTCACGGACCACACATGGATCCACCAGTGTCATTGCATGTGGTTCCACCAGAGTTCATTGCATGTGTGTTCTTTTCACAATCCACCTAGGGATCCACCAGTGTCATTGCATGTGTGTTCTTCTCATCAACAACAGCTAGAGTCATTGCATGTGTGTTCTTTTCACAAACCACATATGGATCAACCATTGTCATTGAAATGTGTGTTCTCTTCAGAGACCACACATGGATCCACCAGTGTCATTGCATGTGTGTTAATTTTACTAACAACAACTAGAGTCATTGTATGTGTGTTCTTTTCAAAATCCACCTATGGATCCACCGGTGTCGTTGCATGTGATCCACCAGTGTCATTGAAATGTGTGTTATCTTTAGAGACCACACATGGATCCACCAGTGTCATTGCATGTTTGTTCTTTTTACTAAAAAAACTAGAGTTACTCATGTGGGTTCTTTTCACAATCCACCTATGGATCCACCAGTGTCATAACATGTGTGTTCTTCGGATTAACCACAGCTAGAGTCATTGCATGTGTGTTCTTTTCACAAACCACACATGGATCCACCAGTGTCATTGAAATGTGTGTTCTCTTTAGAGACCACACATGGATCCACTAGTGTCATTGCATGTATGTTCTTTTTACTAACAACAACTAGAGTCATTGCATGTGTGTTTTTTTCACAATACACCTATGGATCCACTAGTGTCATTGCATGTGTGTTGTTCTTAGAGACCACATCAGGAGTCACTAGATGAGTGTTATTTTCACAAACCACATATGGATCCACCACTGTCATTGAAATGTGTGTTCTCCTCTAAGACCACACATGGATCCACTAGAATTTCATGTGTGTTCTTTTTACTAACAACAACTAGATTCATGGCATGTGTGTTCTTTTCACAATCCACCTATGGATCCACGAGTGTCATTGCATGTGTGTTGTTCTCATTAACCACATCTAGAGTCATTGCATGTGTGTTCTCTTTACTAACAACAATTAGAGTCATTGCATGTTTGTTCTTTTCACAAGCCACCTATGGATCCACTAGTGTCATTCCATGTGTGTTCTTCTCAGAGACCACATCTGGAGTCATTTCATGACTGTTCTTTTCAAAGACCACATATGGAACCACTAGTGTCAATGAAATGTGTGTTCTCTTTAGAGACCACATATGGATCCACCAGTGTCATTGCATGTGTGTTCTTTTTACTAACAACAACTAGAGTCACTTCATGTGTGTTCTTTTCACAATCCACCTATGGATCCACCAGTGTCATTGCATGTGTGTTCTTCTGATTAACCACAGCTAGAGTCATTGCATGTGTGTTCTTTTCACAAACCACATCTGGATCCACTAGTGTCATTGAAATGTGTGTTCTCTTCAGAGACCACACATGGATCCACCAGTGTCATTGCATGTGTGTTCTTTTTACTAACAACAACTAGAGTCATTGCATGTGTGTTCTTTTCACAATCCACCTATGGATCCACCAATGTCATTGCATGTGTGTTCTTCTCAGAGACCACATGTGGAGTCACTAGATGAGTGTTCTTTTCACAAACCACATGTGGATCCACCACTGTCATTGAAATGTGTGTTCTCTTTAGAGACCACACATGGATCCACCAGTGTCATTGCATGTCTGTTCTTTTTACTAACAACAACTAGAGTCATTGCATGTGTGTTCTTTTCACAATCCACCTACGGATCCACTAGTGTCACTGCATGTGTGTTCTTCTCATTAACCACATCTAGAGTCATTGCATGTGTGTTCTCTTCAGAGACCACACATGGATCCAACAGTGTCATTGCATGTGTGTTCTTTTTACTAACAACAACTAGAGTCACTAAATGTCTGTTATTTTCACAATCCTCGTATGGATCCACCAGTGTCATTGCATGTGTGTTAGTCTCATTAACAACATCTAGAGTCATTGCATGTGTGTTCTTTTCACAAACCACATATGGACACCAGTGTCATTGAAATGTGTGTTCTCTTGAGAGACCACACATGGATCCACCAGTGTCATTGCATGTGTGTTCTTTTTACTAACAACAACTAAAGTCATTGCATGTGTGTTATTTTCACAATCCACATATGGATCCACCAGTGTCATTGCATGTGTGTTCTTCTCATTAAACACAGCTAGAGTCATTACATGTGTGTTCTTTTCACAAACCACATATGGATCCACCAGTGTCATTGAAATGTGTGTTCTCTTCAGAGACCACACATGGATCCACCAGTGTTATTGCATGTGTGTTCTTTTTACTAACAACAATAGCTAGAGTCATTGTATGTGTGTTCTTTTCACATACCACATATGGAACCACCATTGTCATTGAAATGTGTATTCTTTCATTAACCACATCTGGAGTCATTTCAGGACTGTTCTTTTCAAAGACCACATATGGATCCACCAGTGTCATTGAAATGTGTGTTCTCTTCAGAGATCACATGGATCCACCAGTGTCATTGCATGTGTGTTCTTTTTACTAACAACAACTAGAGTCATTGCATGTGTGTTCTTTTCACAAACCACATATGGATCCACCAATGTCATTGAAATGGGTGTTCTCTTTAGAGACCACACATGGATCCACCAGTGTCATTGCATGTGTGTTCTTTTTACTAACAACAACTAAAGTCATTGCATGTATGTTATTTTTACAATCCACATATGGATCCACTAGTGTCATTGCATGTGTGTTCTTCTCATTAACCATAGCTAGAGTCATTGCATGTGTGTTCTTTTCACAAACCACATATGGATCCACCTGTGTCATTGAAATGTGTGTTCTCTTCAGAGACCACACATGGATCCAGCAGTGTCATTGCATGTGTGGTCTTTTTACTAACAACAACTATAGTCATTGCATGTGTGTTGTTTTCACAATCCACCTATGGATCCACCAGTGTCATTGCATGTGTGTTCTTCTCATTAAGCACATCTAGAGTCATTGCATGTGTGTTCTCTTCAGAGACCACACATGGATCCACCAGTGTCATTGCATGTGTGTTCTTTTTACTAACAATAACTAAAGTCATTGCATGTGTCTTCTTTTCACAATCTAGCTATGGATCCACCAGTGTCATTGCATGTGTGTCCTCTTCACGGACCACACATGGATCCACCAGTGTCATTGCATGTGGTTCCACCAGAGTTCATTGCATGTGTGTTCTTTTCACAATCCACCTAGGGATCCACCAGTGTCATTGCATGTGTGTTCTTCTCATCAACAACAGCTAGAGTCATTGCATGTGTGTTCTTTTCACAAACCACATATGGATCAACCATTGTCATTGAAATGTGTGTTCTCTTCAGAGACCACACATGGATCCACCAGTGTCATTGCATGTGTGTTAATTTTACTAACAACAACTAGAGTCATTGTATGTGTGTTCTTTTCAAAATCCACCTATGGATCCACCGGTTTCGTTGCATGTGATCCACCAGTGTCATTGAAATGTGTGTTATCTTTAGAGACCACACATGGATCCACCAGTGTCATTGCATGTTTGTTCTTTTTACTAAAACAACTAGAGTTACTCATGTGTGTTCTTTTCACAATCCACCTATGGATCCACCAGTGTCATAACATGTGTGTTCTTCGGATTAACCACAGCTAGAGTCATTGCATGTGTGTTCTTTTCACAAACCACACATGGATCCACCAGTGTCATTGAAATGTGTGTTCTCTTAGAGACCACACATGGATCCACTAGTGTCATTGCATGTATGTTCTTTTTACTAACAACAACTAGAGTCATTGCATGTGTGTTTTTTTCACAATACACCTATGGATCCACCAGTGTCATTGCATGTGTGTTCTTTTTACTAACAACAACTAGAGTCACTTCATGTGTGTTCTTTTCACAATCCACCTATGGATCCACCAGTGTCATTGCATGTGTGTTCTTCTGATTAACCACAGCTAGAGTCATTGCATGTGTGTTCTTTTCACAAACCACATCTGGATCCACTAGTGTCATTGAAATGTGTGTTCTCTTCAGAGACCACACATGGATCCACCAGTGTCATTGCATGTGTGTTCTTTTTACTAACAACAACTAGAGTCATTGCATGTGTGTTCTTTTCACAATCCACCTATGGATCCACCAATGTCATTGCATGTGTGTTCTTCTCAGAGACCACATGTGGAGTCACTAGATGAGTGTTCTTTTCACAAACCACATGTGGATCCACCACTGTCATTGAAATGTGTGTTCTCTTTAGAGACCACACATGGATCCACCAGTGTCATTGCATGTCTGTTCTTTTTACTAACAACAACTAGAGTCATTGCATGTGTGTTCTTTTCACAATCCACCTACGGATCCACTAGTGTCACTGCATGTGTGTTCTTCTCATTAACCACATCTAGAGTCATTGCATGTGTGTTCTCTTCAGAGACCACACATGGATCCAACAGTGTCATTGCATGTGTGTTCTTTTTACTAACAACAACTAGAGTCACTAAATGTCTGTTATTTTCACAATCCTCGTATGGATCCACCAGTGTCATTGCATGTGTGTTAGTCTCATTAACAACATCTAGAGTCATTGCATGTGTGTTCTTTTCACAAACCACATATGGACACCAGTGTCATTGAAATGTGTGTTCTCTTGAGAGACCACACATGGATCCACCAGTGTCATTGCATGTGTGTTCTTTTTACTAACAACAACTAAAGTCATTGCATGTGTGTTATTTTCACAATCCACATATGGATCCACCAGTGTCATTGCATGTGTGTTCTTCTCATTAAACACAGCTAGAGTCATTACATGTGTGTTCTTTTCACAAACCACATATGGATCCACCAGTGTCATTGAAATGTGTGTTCTCTTCAGAGACCACACATGGATCCACCAGTGTCATTGCATGTGTGTTCTTTTTACTAACAACAATAGCTAGAGTCATTGTATGTGTGTTCTTTTCACATACCACATATGGAACCACCATTGTCATTGAAATGTGTATTCTTTCATTAACCACATCTGGAGTCATTTCAGGACTGTTCTTTTCAAAGACCACATATGGATCCACCAGTGTCATTGAAATGTGTGTTCTCTTCAGAGATCACATGGATCCACCAGTGTCATTGCATGTGTGTTCTTTTTACTAACAACAACTAGAGTCATTGCATGTGTGTTCTTTTCACAAACCACATATGGATCCACCAATGTCATTGAAATGGGTGTTCTCTTTAGAGACCACACATGGATCCACCAGTGTCATTGCATGTGTGTTCTTTTTACTAACAACAACTAAAGTCATTGCATGTATGTTATTTTTACAATCCACATATGGATCCACTAGTGTCATTGCATGTGTGTTCTTCTCATTAACCATAGCTAGAGTCATTGCATGTGTGTTCTTTTCACAAACCACATATGGATCCACCTGTGTCATTGAAATGTGTGTTCTCTTCAGAGACCACACATGGATCCAGCAGTGTCATTGCATGTGTGGTCTTTTTACTAACAACAACTATAGTCATTGCATGTGTGTTGTTTTCACAATCCACCTATGGATCCACCAGTGTCATTGCATGTGTGTTCTTCTCATTAAGCACATCTAGAGTCATTGCATGTGTGTTCTCTTCAGAGACCACACATGGATCCACCAGTGTCATTGCATGTGTGTTCTTTTTACTAACAATAACTAAAGTCATTGCATGTGTCTTCTTTTCACAATCTAGCTATGGATCCACCAGTGTCATTGCATGTGTGTCCTCTTCACGGACCACACATGGATCCACCAGTGTCATTGCATGTGGTTCCACCAGAGTTCATTGCATGTGTGTTCTTTTCACAATCCACCTAGGGATCCACCAGTGTCATTGCATGTGTGTTCTTCTCATCAACAACAGCTAGAGTCATTGCATGTGTGTTCTTTTCACAAACCACATATGGATCAACCATTGTCATTGAAATGTGTGTTCTCTTCAGAGACCACACATGGATCCACCAGTGTCATTGCATGTGTGTTAATTTTACTAACAACAACTAGAGTCATTGTATGTGTGTTCTTTTCAAAATCCACCTATGGATCCACCGGTGTCGTTGCATGTGATCCACCAGTGTCATTGAAATGTGTGTTATCTTTAGAGACCACACATGGATCCACCAGTGTCATTGCATGTTTGTTCTTTTTACTAAAACAACTAGAGTTACTCATGTGTGTTCTTTTCACAATCCACCTATGGATCCACCAGTGTCATAACATGTGTGTTCTTCGGATTAACCACAGCTAGAGTCATTGCATGTGTGTTCTTTTCACAAACCACACATGGATCCACCAGTGTCATTGAAATGTGTGTTCTCTTTAGAGACCACACATGGATCCACTAGTGTCATTGCATGTATGTTCTTTTTACTAACAACAACTAGAGTCATTGCATGTGTGTTTTTTTCACAATACACCTATGGATCCACCTAGTGTCATTGCATGTGTGTTGTTCTTAGAGACCACATCAGGAGTCACTAGATGAGTGTTATTTTCACAAACCACATATGGATCCACCACTGTCATTGAAATGTGTGTTCTCCTCTAAGACCACACATGGATCCACTAGAATTTCATGTGTGTTCTTTTTACTAACAACAACTAGATTCATGGCATGTGTGTTCTTTTCACAATCCACCTATGGATCCACCAGTGTCATTGCATGTGTGTTGTTCTCATTAACCACATCTAGAGTCATTGCATGTGTGTTCTCTTTACTAACAACAATTAGAGTCATTGCATGTTTGTTCTTTTCACAAGCCACCTATGGATCCACTAGTGTCATTCCATGTGTGTTCTTCTCAGAGACCACATCTGGAGTCATTTCATGACTGTTCTTTTCAAAGACCACATATGGAACCACTAGTGTCAATGAAATGTGTGTTCTCTTTAGAGACCACATATGGATCCACCAGTGTCATTGCATGTGTGTTCTTTTTACTAACAACAACTAGAGTCACTTCATGTGTGTTCTTTTCACAATCCACCTATGGATCCACCAGTGTCATTGCATGTGTGTTCTTCTGATTAACCACAGCTAGAGTCATTGCATGTGTGTTCTTTTCACAAACCACATCTGGATCCACTAGTGTCATTGAAATGTGTGGTCTCTTTAGAGACCACACATGGATCCACCAGTGTCATTGCATGTGTGTTCTTTTACTAACAACAACTAGAGTCATTGCATGTGTGTTCTTTTCACAATCCACCTATGGATCCACCAGTGTCATTGCATGTGTGTTCTTCTCAGAGACCACATCTGGAGTCACTAGATGAGTGTTCTTTTCACAAACCACATGTGGATCCACCACTGTCATTGAAATGTGTGTTCTCTTTAGAGACCACACATGGATCCACCAGTGTCATTGCATGTGTGTTCTTTTTACTAACAACAACTAGAGTCATTACATGTGTGTTCTTTTCACAATCCACCTACGGATCCACTAGTGTCACTGCATGTGTGTTCTTCTCATTAACCACATCTAGAGTCATTGCATGTGTGTTCTCTTCAGAGACCACACATGGATCCAACAGTGTCATTGCATGTGTGTTCTTTTTACTAACAACAACTAGAGTCACTAAATGTCTGTTATTTTCACAATCCTCGTATGGATCCACCAGTGTCATTGCATGTGTGTTAGTCTCATTAACCACATCTAGAGTCATTGCATGTGTGTTCTTTTCACAAACCACATATGGACACCAGTGTCATTGAAATGTGTGTTCTCTTGAGAGACCACACATGGATCCACCAGTGTCATTGCATGTGTGTTCTTTTTACTAACAACAACTAAAGTCATTGCATGTGTGTTATTTTCACAATCCACATATGGATCCACCAGTGTCATTGCATGTGTGTTCTTCTCATTAAACACAGCTAGAGTCATTACATGTGTGTTCTTTTCACAAACCACATATGGATCCACCAGTGTCATTGAAATGTGTGTTCTCTTCAGAGACCACACATGGATCCACCAGTGTCATTGCATGTGTGTTCTTTTTACTAACAACAATAGCTAGAGTCATTGTATGTGTGTTCTTTTCACATACCACATATGGAACCACCATTGTCATTGAAATGTGTATTCTTTCATTAACCACATCTGGAGTCATTTCAGGACTGTTCTTTTCAAAGACCACATATGGATCCACCAGTGTCATTGAAATGTGTGTTCTCTTCAGAGATCACATGGATCCACCAGTGTCATTGCATGTGTGTTCTTTTTACTAACAACAACTAGAGTCATTGCATGTGTGTTCTTTTCACAAACCACATATGGATCCACCAATGTCATTGAAATGGGTGTTCTCTTTAGAGACCACACATGGATCCACCAGTGTCATTGCATGTGTGTTCTTTTTACTAA
Organism: Avena eriantha; assembly: GCA_910589775.1. NCBI lineage: Eukaryota > Viridiplantae > Streptophyta > Magnoliopsida > Poales > Poaceae > Avena > Avena eriantha. The sequence goes on along the minus strand of CAJUXJ010001880.1, from coordinate 21,998 downwards.
CAACAACTAAAGTCATTGCATGTATGTTATTTTTACAATCCACATATGGATCCACTAGTGTCATTGCATGTGTGTTCTTCTCATTAACCATAACTAGAGTCATTGCATGTGTGTTCTTTTCACAAACCACATATGGATCCACCTGTGTCATTGAAATGTGTGTTCTCTTCAGAGACCACACATGGATCCACCAGTGTCATTGCATGTGTGGTCTTTTTACTAACAACAACTATAGTCATTGCATGTGTGTTGTTTTCACAATCCACCTATGGATCCACCAGTGTCATTGCATGTGTGTTCTTCTCATTAAGCACATCTAGAGTCATTGCATGTGTGTTCTCTTCAGAGACCACACATGGATCCCCCAGTGTCATTGCATGTGTGTTATTTTTACTAACAATAACTAAAGTCATTGCATGTGTCTTCTTTTCACAATCTAGCTATGGATCCACCAGTGTCATTGCATGTGTGTCCTCTTCACGGACCACACATGGATCCACCAGTGTCATTGCATGTGGTTCCACCAGAGTTCATTGCATGTGTGTTCTTTTCACAATCCACCTAGGGATCCACCAGTGTCATTGCATGTGTGTTCTTCTCATCAACAACAGCTAGAGTCATTGCATGTGTGTTCTTTTCACAAACCACATATGGATCCACCATTGTCATTGAAATGTGTGTTCTCTTCAGAGACCACACATGGATCCACCAGTGTCATTGCATGTGTGTTAATTTTACTTACAACAACTAGAGTCATTGTATGTGTGTTCTTTTCAAAATCCACCTATGGATCCACCGGTGTCGTTGCATGTGATCCACCAGTGTCATTGAAATGTGTGTTATCTTTAGAGACCACACATGGATCCACCAGTGTCATTGCATGTGTGTTCTTTTTACTAAAACAACTAGAGTCACTCATGTGTGTTCTTTTCACAATCCACCTATGGATCCACCAGTGTCATAACATGTGTGTTCTTCGGATTAACCACAGCTAGAGTCATTGCATGTGTGTTCTTTTCACAAACCACACATGGATCCACCAGTGTCATTGAAATGTGTGTTCTCTTTAGAGACCACACATGGATCCACTAGTGTCATTGCATGTATGTTCTTTTTACTAACAACAACTAGAGTCATTGCATGTGTTTTTTTTTCACAATACACCTATGGATCCACCAGTGTCATTGCATGTGTGTTGTTCTTAGAGACCACATCAGGAGTCACTAGATGAGTGTTATTTTCACAAACCACATATGGATCCACCACTGTCATTGAAATGTGTGTTCTCCTCTAAGACCACACATGGATCCACTAGAATTTCATGTGTGTTCTTTTTACTAACAACAACTAGATTCATGGCATGTGTGTTCTTTTCACAATCCACCTATGGATCCACCAGTGTCATTGCATGTGTGTTGTTCTCATTAACCACAGCTAGAGTCATTGCACATGTATTCTTTTCACAAACTACATATGGATCCACCAGTGTCATTGAAATGTGTGTTCTCTTCAGAGACCACACATGGATCCACCAGTGTCATTGCATGTGCGTTATTTTTACTAATAATAACTAGAGTCATTGCCTCTGTGTTCTTCTCACAATCCACCTATGGATCCACTAGTGTCATTGTATGTGTGTTCTTCTCAGAGACCACATCTAGAGTCACTGGATGAGTGTTATTTTCACAAACCACCTATGGATCCACCACTATCATTGAAATGTGTGTTCTCTTCGGAGACCACACATGGATCCACCAGTGTCATTGCATGTGTATTCTTTTTACTAACAACAACAGCTAGAGTTATTGCATATGTGTTCTTTTCACATACCACATACGGAACCACCATTGGCATTGAAATGTGTATTCTCTCATTAACCTTATCTGGAGTCATTTCATGACTGTTCATTTCAAAGACCACATATGGATCCACCAGTTTCATTGAAATGTGTGTTCTCTTTAGAGATCACATGGATCCACCAGTGTCATTGTATGTGTGTTCTTTTTACTAACAAAAACTAGAGTCATTGTATGTGTGTTATTTTCACAAGCGACCTATGGATCCAATAGTGTCATTGCATGTGTGTTCTTCTCAGAGACCACATCTGGAGTCATTTCATGACTGTTCTTATCAAAGACCACATATGGAACCACTAGTGTCATTGAAATGTGTGTTCTCTTTAGAGACCACACACGGATCCACTAGTGTCATTGCATCTGTGTTCTTTCTACTAACAACAACTAGAGTCACTTCATGTGTGATCTTTTCACAATCCACCTATGGATCCACCAATGTCATTGCATGTGTTTTCTTCTGATTAACCACAGCTAGAGTCAATCCATGTGTGTTCTTCTCATAAACCACATATGGATCCACTAGTGTCATTGAAATGTGTGTTCTCTTCAGAGACCACACATGGATCCACCAGTGTCATTGCATGTGTGTTCTTTTTACTAACAACAACTAGAGTCATTGCATGTGTGTTCTTTTCACAATCCACCTATGGATCCACCAATGTCATTGCATGTGTGTTCTTCTCAGAGACCACATGTGGAGTCACTAGATGAGTGTTCTTTTCACAAACCTCATGTGGATCCACCACTGTCATTGAAATGTGTGTTCTCTTTAGAGACCACACATGGATCCACCAGTGTCATTGCATGTCTGTTCTTTTTACTAAGAACAACTAGAGTCATTGCATGTGTGTTCTTTTCACAATCCACCTACGGATCCACTAGTGTCACTTCATGTGTGTTCTTCTCATTAACCACATCTAGAGTCATTGCATGTGTGTTCTTTTCACAAACCACATATGGATCCACCATTGTCATTGAAATGTGTGTTCTCTTCAGAGACCACACATGGATCCACTAGTGTCATTGCATGTGTGTTCTTTTTACTAACAACAACTAAAGTCATTGCATGTGTGTTATTTTCACAATCCACATATGGATCCACCAGTGTCATTGCATGTGTGTTCTTCTCATTAAACACAGCTAGAGTCATTGCATGTGTGTTCTTTTCACAAACCACATATGGATCCACCAGTGTCATTGAAATGTGTGTTCTCTTCAGAGACCAGAAATGGATCCACCAGTGTCATTGCATGTGTGTTCTTTTTACTAACAACAACATCTAGAGTCATTGCATGTGTGTTCTTTTCACGTACCACATATGGAACCACCATTGTCATTGAAATGTGTATTTTTTCATTAACCACATCTAGAGTCATTTCATGACTGTTCTTTTCAAAGACCACATATGGATCCACCAGTGCCATTGAAATGTGTGTTCTCTTCAGAGATCACATGGATCCACCAGTGTCATTGCATGTGTGTTCTTTTTACTAACAACAACTAGAGTCATTGCATGCGTGTTCTTTCCACAAACCACATATGGATCCACCAGTGTCATTGAAATGGGTGTTCTCTTTAGAGACCATACATGGATCCACCAGTGTCATTGCATGTGTGTTCTTTTTACTAACAACAACTAAAGTCATTGCATGTGTGTTATTTTCACAATCGACATATGGATCCACTAGTGTCATTGCATGTGTGTTCTTCTCATTAACCACAGCTAGAGTCATTGCATGTGTGTTCTTTTCACAAACCACATATGGATCCACCAGTGTCATTGAAATGGGTGTTCTCTTTAGAGACCACACGTGAATCCACCAGTGTCATTGATGTGTGTTCTTTTTACTAACAAAAACTAGAGTCACTACATGTGTGTTATTTTCACAATCACACATGGATCCACCAGTGTCATTGCATGTGTGTTCTTCTCATTAACCACAGCAAGAGTCATTGCACGTGTGTTCTTTTCACAAACCATATATGGATCCACCAGTGTCATTGAAATGTGTGTTCTCTTCAGAGACCACACATGGATCCACCAGTGTCATTGCATGTGTGTTCTTTTTACTGACAACAACTAGAGTCATTGCCTGTGTGTTCTTTTCACAATCCACCTATGGATCCACTGGTGTCGTTGTATGTGTGTTCTTTTTACTAACAACAAATAGAGTCATTGCATGTGTGTTCTTTTCACAATCCACCTATGGATCCACCGGTGTCGTTGTATGTGTGTTCTTCTCAGAGACCACATCTGGAGTCACTGGATGAGTGTTCTTTTCACAAACCACATATGGATCCACCACTATCATTGAAATGTGTGTTCTCTTCAGAGACCATACATGGATCCACCAGTGTCATTGCAGGTGTGTTCTTTTTACTAACAACAACTAAAGTCATTGCATGTGTGTTATTTTCACAATCGACATCTGGATCCACTAGTGTCATTGCATGTGTGTTCTTCTCATTAACCACAGCTAGAGTCATTGCATGTGTGTTCTTTTCAGAAACCACATATGGATCCACCAGTGTCATTGAAATGGGTGTTCTCTTTAGATACCACACGTGGATCCACCAGTGTCATTGCATATGTGTTCTTTTTACTAACAACAACTAAAGTCATTGCATGTGTGTTATTTTCACAATCCACATATGGATCAACTAGTATCATTGCATGTGTGTTCTTCTCATTAACCACAGCTAGAGTCATTCCATGTGTGTTCTTTTCACAATCCACATATGGATCCACCAGTGTCATTGTATGTGTGTTCTTCTTATTAACCACAGCTAGAGTCACTGCATGTGTGTTCTTTTCACAAACCACATATGGACCCACCAGTGTCATTGAAATGTGTGTTCTCTTCAGAGACCACACATGGATCCACCAATGCCATTGCATTTGTGTTCTTTTTACTAACAACAACTAGAGTCATTGCATGTGTGTTCTTTTCACAATCCACTTATAGATCCACCGGTGTCGTTGCATGTGTGTTCTTCTCAGAGACCACATCTAGAGTCATTTCATGACTATTATTTTCAAAGACCACATATGGATCCACTAGTGTCATTGAAATGTGTGTTGTTTTTTATAACAATAACTAGAGTCATTGCATGTGTCTTCTTTTCACAATCCAGCTATGGATCCACCAGTGTCATTGCATGTGTGTTCTCTTCACGGACCACACATGGATCCACCGGTGTTATTGCATGTGGTTCCACCAGAGTTCATTGCATGTGTGTTCTTTTCCCAATCCACCTAGGGATACACCAGTGTCATTGCATGTGTGTTCTTCTCATTAACAACAGATAGAGTCATTGCATGTGTGTTCTTTTCACAAACCACATATGGATCCACCAGTGTCATTGAAATGTGCGTTCTCTTCAGAGACCACACATGGATCCACCAGTGTCAATGCATGTGTGTTAATTTTAATAACAACAACTAGAGTCATTGTATGTGTGTTCTTTTCACAATCCACCTATGGATCCACCGGTGTCGTTGCATGTGATCCACCAGTGTCATTGAAATGTGTGTTCTCTTTAGAGACCACACATGGATCCACCAGTGCCATTACATGTGTGTTCTTTTCACAAGTCACCTATGGATCCACTAGTGTCATTGCATGTGTGTTCTTCTCAGAGACGACATCTAGAGTCATTTCATGACTGTTCTTTTCAAAGACCACATATGGAACCACTAGTGTCATTGAAATGTGTGTTCTCTTTAGAGACCGCACATGGATCCACCAGTGTCATTGGATGCGTGTTCTTTCTACTAACAACAACTAGAGTCACTTCATGTGTGTTCTTTTCACAATCCACCTATAGATCCACCAGTGTCATTGCATGTGTGTTCTTCTGATTAACCACAGCTAGAGTCATTGCATGTGTGTTCTTTTCAGAAACCACATATGGATCCACTAGTGTCATTGAAATGTGTGTTCTCTTCAGAGACCACACATGGATCCACCAGTGTCATTGCATGTGTGTTCTTTTTACTAACAACAACTAGAGTCATTGCATGTGTGTTCTTTTCGCAATCCACCTATGGATCCACCAATGTCATTGCATGTGTGTTCTTCTCAGAGACCACATCTGGAGTCACTAGATGAGTGTTCTTTTCACAAACCACATGTGGATCCACCACTTTCATTTAAATGTGTGTTCTCTTTAGAGACCACACATGGATCCACCAGTGTCACTGCATGTGTGTTCTTTTCACAATCCTCCTATGGATCCAGTAGTGTCATTGCATGTGTGTTCTTCTCATTAACCACATCTAGAGTCATTGCATGTGTGTTATCTTCAGAGACCACACATGGATCCACTAGTTTCATTGCATGTCTGTTCTTTTTACTAACAACAATTAGAGTCACTTCATGTGTGTTATTTTCACAATCCTCGTATGGATCCACCAGTGTCATTGCATGTGTGTTCCTCTCATTAACCACATCTAGAGTCATTTCATGTGTGTTCTTTTCACAAACCACAGATGGATCCACCAGTGTCATTGAAATGTGTGTTCTCTTCAGAGACCACAGATGGATCCACCAGTGTCATTACATGTGTGTTCTTTTTACTAACAACAACTGAAGTCATTGCATGTGTGTTATTTTCACAATCCACATATGGATCCACTAGTGTCATTGCATGTGTGTTCTTCTCATTAAACATAGCTAGAGTCATTGCATGTGTGTTCTTTTCACAAACCACATATGGATCCACCAGTGTCATTGAAATGTGTGTTCTCTTCAGAGACCACAAATGGATCCACCAGTGTCATTGCATGTCTGTTCTTTTTACTAACAACAACAGCTAGAGTCATTGCATGTGTGTTCTTTTCACATACCACATATGGAACCACCATTGTCATTGAAATGTGTATTCTTTCATTAACCACATCTAGAGTCATTTCAAGACTGTTGTTTTCAAAGACCACATATGGATCCACTAGTGCCATTCAAATGTGTGTTCTCTTCAGAGATCACATGGATCCACCAGTGTCTTTGCATGTGTGTTCTTTTTACTAACAACAACTAGAGTCATTGCATGCGTGTTCTTTCCACAAACCACATATGGATCCACCAGTGTCATTCAAATGGGTGTTCTCTTTAGAGACCAAACATGGATCCACCAGTGTCATTGCATGTGTGTCCTTTTTACTAACAACAACTAATGTCGTGGTGGTGGCTAATACACGCTAGGGGAATCTGGGGAGGGATAGTGAAGTGATTCTCCACACAAGAACTTGTACTGATTTCTTTCCAAGGCTACAAGTGCTCCCAGAGCTGTATTGGCAAGAGGAGGAAGAAGGAGCTCTCTTACTCTCACCCACAGATGTCACCTGAAACCCTAGACCTCAACAGAATTGTATAGAGGCAAAAACAGCCAACCGATCAACCCCTTCTACTAAAGCCCTAGCCCTCCTTTTATAGGGGAGGCTCGGTTTCTGCCTAGGGCATACGTGGAGGCATATTCCTAAGAATATGCCTCCACCCAAAGTGGTAAGCCGACCGGGGTGTTTTTTCCACCGCGTCACACATGCTTTAGCTACGTGAGCCACTGCGGCGCCCTCGTCAGCTGACACGGGCGTCGTCACGCTTGTCGGCCACGCCCCGGTGGTCCTGTCCTTGCTCGCTTCGCTGAGGCAGTGTGTACCGGGGCTCCTTTTGACCAGCGAGATTCCTTCCTTCTCCTAGAAGCTTGCTGCGACCCGGATGATGGTTCATTCGGCCACACCCTTTCCTGCATACAGGTAAAACACACTCTTCCAACTTACCGCTTAAGTCGGATGAGGGCTAGTTAGGCGAACGCCCCCAGGTCCGGATTACCCCGTGATTCGGCCTGCCTTGAGGTGACCCGGCCAGCATCTGCTTTGGCCTTGCCGAACCTCGGCTAACTCGGCCTTTATATCCCAGCGTGACCCTACCCGGGGGTATCCCCCAACATTAGGCCCCGAAGCTGGTGCGGCCTTAGCCGCCTTGGCTGCTAAGGCCACACGAGGTTCCATTTTGTACCCCTATTGTTATTGCCGAGTTACCTCTGTACCTCGGACGGCTTGGATTTACGTTCCCTTCGCACATTGCAAGTTTTCACTTGCCGGCTGGGTTACCACAGCTCTATCCGGGTCTTTCTTCCTTCTCTCGTACGCTAGCCCATGTGAAGGGTAATCATTATTTGTCTTATTTTAGGGGACGGTACAGTAACCGGCGCAGTAACTGTCAGTTATCACTGTGCACAGGTCACGTCACGCCTGCCTCCTCGTCTACCGCATCAGCGCGTCACGTCACAGGACTCTCTCCGCCCTGTGGCCTTCCGTGTGGCTCCTTACTGATTGGTCCGAACGGGTGATACACGGCCATAGCATGTGGCCGGTCCCCTGGGTGCGATCCCACTCACCCCTGATGGGGGTGGTTAAATAGCGGAGGGGTGCGTCCCTTAGGATTTTCCCCCCTCCGCACCCCTCTGCCTGCTGCTATTCCTCTTTGTCTTCCTCGCGAGCGCGCCGCCGCCAGCACTGCCAAAAAGCAGCGTCACCGCCGCACTTCTCCGTCGCGCCTCTGCGTCACCGTCACTGCGACGCAAATCTCCCGCTACGGGTCCTCGTCGATCCAAGCCACTATCCCCCGCCGCCTCTAGCGCTAGCGAGGGCTTCGAGGAGCAGATGACGGAAGAAGAACTGGCCATTGCTGAGCAAGAGATGGAGGAGGACGCCGCTGCTGCGGACCGGGGCACATGGGCCGACTCCTGGGTCTGCTAGGACGATCTGGACTGGCTCTACCGGACCAGACGCATCCCCGCCGGCGTCGCCGCTCGCCTCGCCTCTGCCGAGCTAGCTCCTTCACCCAATCGCGGGGAGTTCATCGTGTTCCTGTCTCACTTTCAGCGGGGCTTCGGACTCCGGGTGAGCGATTTCTTCCATGATTGGCTCAGCACCTACCATCTCCAACCGCACCATCTTCCTGCCAATGCCATTACTTCTCTCTCTGCCTTCGCTTCTACAATCGAGGGCTACGCCGGATTATGGCCCACGAAGGAGCTGTGGATCCGGTTTTTCGCCCTTCGTCGCAACGTTATTCCCGACATTCACACTGATCCGGAGGACAAGCGGCTCAATCAGTTCGGAGCGGCCTCCATCTCACCTCGGAGGTTCTCTGTTCTCCCCCGGGTCACAGGGCTAGAATCCTGCAAAGGGTGGGCCCGGACGTTCTTTTACGTCCGGAACATGGGCACCGAAGATTTGATCCAGTTGTTCCCCTATACCCTGGGTCCACCGAACACGGATTTGTGGGACGCCGTTCTGAGGAAACCTACGGCCCTGGCCAACCAAGTGAACAAAAGGTTCGCGGAGCTGAAGGATCTCGGGTTACGCAACGAGGATGCAATGATCACTTTCGTGCGCAACCGAATCTCCCCTCTCTAGAAGCGCACCCACAAGGTGTGCCATATGAGCTACGGCCGCGATCCCAACCGGACTTAATCTTTCGAACTGAACAACACGGAGATCTTTCGCCGGGTTAAGGCTCTCTTCACCACTCATAAGGATTTCTCCTCTGACTGGACTTGGGGGATTGAGCATTTCTGCCGTGACCGGATTCCTCCCATGGTAAGTTTCATGCTGCAAACTTACCCCGGACTAATCCCTTGTCTGTTATTGTTGTATTTTTGACTCGTTTGTTTACTCTTTTCCTCAGCTATTCCTTCAGCAGACGCTCGAGGACGGCACCGATCTGACCCTTAAGTGGGCACCGGACCGGGTGACTTCGGACGAGGAGGAGCCAGACCAAGAGATGTTTCTCCCCATGACCCACGCCACGAAACGACCCACGGGTAACTTCTCTTCTGCTAGAGATTGGCCTAATGATGAAGATTACTCGGATATCGAGATAATTGAACCCTTTGAGGCTGTCCCCCTTTCTTTTTCTTTTCCGCCATCAGCTCACTCCGGTGGTCATATCCACGAGGATCCTCCCCTTGCTACGGACGAGCCAGTTCCGGTGGCGTCGAAGAAAAAGCGCGAGGCTTCCTCAAGCTCTTCCTCCGGACCTTCCTAGCCCGTTAAAAGGCGAAAGAAGGCCCCAACACGAAGGGCTCAGAAACCCAGAGCAGCCGATACCTCGGATGCGTAAGCCTTTATTTCTTCTGTAACTCGCTCTTCCTTACTTCGTCGTAATTTTTCTTCTGACGTTACTTGATTTCACAGGGCTCCGGTGGAGGTCCCTCAAAGTGGATCCAGTATCTCATCACCTCTCCGGGCCAGCCCTTCACCCCGTCGTGACGACGAGTCACGTCCCCTGAGCCCTATTCCGGAGAGCTCTGCGGCCGCTCCGAGTCATCCTGGGGCGGGGGGAACTGGCCCAGCCAAAACAACGGCAGCCACTACCTCGGCAACGCCACAACCAGCGGCCACTAAGGCTACTTTGACTCCAGCATCTGTTCCAGTACCAGTAGCCAAACCAGCACCAACTCCAACCTCGGCAGCAGCACCAACTCCGACAGCGAAAATATCAGCACCGGCACCAAGTCTAGCAACGAAAGTACCAGCGCCCAGTTCCTATGCATCTTCCGAGTCCTCTCAACCTCGGCAGGGAAAAACCGCTGCTACGGCTTCTTCTTCCCAGCAAGCCAAGGGCAAGAAGATTGAAGACGCTGCCAAGCCCAGTGCTGCCGAGCCTGGGCAACGCACCCTTGAGTCCATGCTCCCTAAGAAGACATCAGCGGAAAAGGACACGCCTGCCGAGCCAACCGAAGCCCAGTAGTTGGTTCTGCACACCCGCCCCGCCCTTGCCTTGGTGGAGAGGAAGGAAGCACATGCTAAGGGTTTGGTGACGCCTCATATGCCCACAGGTGAACGGTACCCCCCCGAGCCTGATGGAGTTCGTCATGAACTGGAACAAGGCCGAGGTAGTCCACGAATCTGATCAGGTGAATACCGCCGCCAAGGCCATTAACCTAGCTGGACGAATGATGGAGGTACGTCATTTCTCCTTTGCAAATTGTAGATAATAACCATTAGTCCCCGAGCCTCCGGGGGAGTAACTTGTTACTCGGCGGGATGCTCTTTTATAGAACTAACGTAGCTCCATGATAACTTCGAACATGCACACACCTAGAGCCGGGTTAAGTTCCACTTGGCCCGGATTTTAGTACACTTCGAACATGCATACACCGAGAGCCGGGTTAAGTTCCACTTGGCCCGGATTTTAGTACACTTCGAATATGCACACACCTAGAGTCGGGTTAAGTTCCACTTGGCCCGGATTTTAGTACACTTCGAATATGCACACACCTAGAGCCGGGTTAAGTTCCACTTGGCCCGGATTTTAGTACACTTCGAATATGCACACACCTAGAGCCGGGTTAAGTTCCACTTGGCCAGGATTTCAGTACACTTCGAATATGCACACACCTAGAGCCGGGTTAAGTTCCACTTGGCCCGGATTTTAGTACACTTCGAATATGCACAAGGATGACTTAAGTTTCTGTATCTCTTTTAGGTGACCACCAACCGCCGAAGTGCTAAATTCCAGCGCTTGTTGGATACGCACAAAAATCTTCGCACGAAACAGGCTACACTCATCGCGGAGTACGAGAAAAGGGGTAAATTTCTTTCTCTAGCTGGGGTGGAAGCCGAAAACAAAATAATGCGGAAGAACTTGGAGCAGATCAAGGGTACGTCCTTCTTGTCTGTTTTTACTGTGCTTTTCATCATCTTACCTCCTTGGCTCGGCAAACATTCATACCTCGGCTCTGCCGGGCCAACACACGGTTTTAGCATTGCTTGAAGAAAGTGTGCATGTGCCTGACATGATGCTGCATTTTCTCGAACAAGCAGGACAACACCATGAAGAAGAAAGATGATGAGCTCGCTCTCCTTCGGACCAAAGACGACGAGATAGCCAAGCTTAAAGCTGAAATGGCTAAGATGAAGGCGCAACACCAAACCGAGCTGAAAAGGGTTGGCCAGGACTACACCGAAGAACGCGAGCGCCTCAAACTCCAAAGTGCTAAGGATCGTGAGCTTCTTCAGGAAGCCGAGGTCAAACTTGAGTCGGCAAATGCTGAGCTCGAGCAGCTTCGGAAAAGGCATGATGCTTGCATCAAGGAGTTGACCCGGATTCATAGTCACTTCTCACGTAACGTTTTTTTCCTTTATCCGCCTTATTTATCCGGATTACTCCATATGTCTTGTTTTCTCAACTTTGTCCTTTGCCTTGTTTCCCAGGCCACTTTCCAGAGGGTACTGCCATTGCAAGTGCTGCTGTTGCCAATTTCCGCTGAGAAAGGGGTACTCCGGTCGCTGCTGAGGGTGAGAGCGTTCCCTTTGACATGGACGACCTGTTGGTCAGCCTGTCATCTCGCGTGGAAATTATCAAGAACTACGGCAGGGACCTCCTCGATGTTTCAGTTCGGGTCTTCAACGCCTTCTGGCCCGCCGATGATGCTCCGGAGAGAGTCACGCAGCTCGCTGAAAGGCTTTCAGAAATTGAGACCCAGCTCGACCTCTGGCGAGAATCCGCTAGACGCGCTGCTGCCGATACCGTCCTTCACCACATTTTGACGTGGTACGAGAAGATAGACCTCAGCCTCCTCACACGCCTGCGCACCGGGTCCAAATGGACAGATGAGCCGGAGTGGGTAGCTCGGCGCCAGGCTTGCGCCCACAGCCTCATTGAATATGCCCCCATTCATGAATGGACTGAGGGTCCGAGCTTCCTGGAAGCCGCAGGTGAAGAGGAAGTTGAGAACATTGAAGATGACTCAGGGTGAAGACGAGGAGGACACTGCCTCGGATATCGAAGAGGGCGACGATGATGCCGAGCTTCCTCCTGCTACTCCTAAGTAAAAACACTTGAAATTTCATGAGATCCCCGGTATGCCGGGTGGAATTCTATTCCAAATACATGTGATATTTTGCTACTGAGTACTTATGCCGGATTAACTTGGGCGTAGTCCCCAAGTTTCTTTTTCTTGTTCGTTCAATCTTTTGGCTCGGATCGTGTCTACCTTGATTCGATTTTACGACTTACGAATCCGAGCTTGAAAATTTGTCTTAAAAATACTTGGAAACTTTTAGACTTAGCTCAAAAATAAAACTGCATAATAACTTGAAAATAAATACAGGGTTAGTCCGAAGAACAAACGCCGGCTCGAATAAATTATTTTCCTTGGTCGTTTTTCATGTGCTACGCAATTCCAAACTTGTTTTCTTGCTTGCCATGAAGCCAATTCTTGTTGGACAGCAGCAAGTCGAAGAGTTGGGTTTTTGGTGCTCACACACTACTAATCCGAGCTAAGTAGAATAACCTATTCCGGCCGACGCACAAATAACAAAAGGCAACAAATATTATTAAGGAAGTCCCCGAGTTACTGCTCGAGGTGCCCTACATTTCATTGATAAGCTCATTGCCGACATACATACCGACATATGAGATAACCCGGATACATACACTTCTTCGCTAAGTGTAGAAAGGACGAAGGAGAGCTACATTCCATGGACGTTTAGATTCCTCACCGGACCTGTCCGCCTTGTTCTTTTCATGTGGCTTTGCATCTATAAGATAGTAAGAATCATTGTGCAATGCTTTGCTCACGATGAACGACCCTTCCCATGGGGGGGATAATTTATGCATTCCAGTAGTACAGTTGTACCAAACGGAGCACCAGATCGCCTTCCAGGAAGACCCGGGGGCACACTTTCCGGCTATGATAGCGTCGGAGATTTTGCTGATATATGGCGGATCTGGACAGTGCCAGTTCTCTTGCTTCTTCCAGCAGATCAACATCATTTTTCCGGGCTTCTTGCACTTCGGCTTCTGTGTATTGGGTGACCCTAGGCGAATCATGCTCTATGTCGGCTGGTAATACAGCTTCTGCCCCATATACCAGAAAAAACGGCATATAGCCTGTTGATCGATTCGGAGTTCTTCTTAAACTCCAAAGTACCGCTGGTAGTTCTTCTATCCAGCACCCCGCTGATCTTTGGAGCGGCTCAATGATCCTGGGGTTTTATCCCGAATAATACTAATCCATTGGATCTCTCCACTTGCCCGTTCGATGCGGGGTGGGCTACCGAAGCTACGTCAAGCCGGATCATCTTATCCCGGCAGAAACGAGCAAATGCTCCTTCTGCAAAATTTGTGCCATTATCAGTTATGATACTATGTGGATAACCATACCTTAAGATTATATCTTTGAGAAACGTTACGGTCGTAGCTCCATCACATTTTCCTATAGGCTTTACCTCGATCCACTTCGTAAACTTGTCCACCATTACCTAGAATGTGAGTCATGTTTCCTCTTGCTGGTTTGAAGCGGGCCCACCATATCCAAGCACCATACGGACAAATGGCCAAGTGATTGGGATGGTCTTGAGTTCCGACATTGGCATATGTGTCTTTGTAGCGTACCTCTGACAACCATTACATTTTCTCACCAGATCTTCTGCTTGCTCTAAGGCATTTGGCCAGTAGAATCCGTGTCGAAAAGCTTTTGCTACCAAGGCTCGGGATGAGGCGTGATGCCCGCATTCCCCCTGATGTATATCTCGGATGATTTCAAGCCCTTCTTCCGGGTCAACACACCGCTGGAGGACATTGGTGACACTTCTTTTGTATAACTCGGAATTGATGATCGTGTAGGCCTTTGCCCTCCTCTGTGTTTGCCTGGACAGCACCTCCTCAGTGGGTAACGTTCCATCTTTCAGGAATTGAAATATAGGCAGTGCCCAAGCCGGTATCGGCCGCACGGGGAACACGTCCTCGTCTATCTCCATCTGATCCACCGGCATAACTTCAACCGGACCATGCTGAGCAGTCCCCGGGTCTTGCGAAGTAGTCCCCGGGTTTGCCGAAGCAGTCCGCGGGTTTTGCGCACCACTTCCCATGTCAATGTCCATGGGCATAGCTCCGGATTCTGTGTCCTCCGGGACGTAGATTGACTCGGACTCCGGGGATGGCCTGATGGATGGTTTCTTGAGGTGCTCTAATGCTACACCCAGTGGGATTGCTAGTCTGGTTGACCCGAGCTTCGACAGCATGTCGGCAGCCTCATTTTCCACCCGGGGTACATGATGAAATTCGCATCCCTCAAAGTAACCAGAAATCTTCTGCACATGAAATCTGTATAGTGCCATGTTTGGATCAAGGGCGTCCCACACTCCGGACACTTGCTGCACCACTAAATCCGAGTCGCCAAAGCATATAATCCGACGTATACCAATTTCTTTTGCTACCTTGAGCCCATGCACAAGTGCTTCATATTCAGCGACATTATTTGATGCGGTGAAGTGGATCTACAGCACATATTTCAACTGGTTCTTCTTTGGCGACGTGAGTACAACTCCGGCACCTAGCCTGGTTTTGGTTTTTGATCCGTCAAAGTGCATCCGCCAATAGTTCGGATCCGGAAGTGGTGGTTCATACTGTACCTCGGCCCAATCCACGAAAAAGTCCGCCACAGCCTGAGACTTGATGGCTTCTCTCTGGTCATATTGCGGAGCATAAGGAGCTAGCTCAATTGCCCATTTTGCAATTCTGCCGCTTGCATCCTTGTTACTCATTATCTCGGATATAGGGGCCTCACATATGACCTAGATGGGATGCTCCTCAAAGTAGTGCTTCAATTTCTTGGCGGCCATGTACACGCCATACGCCACTTTTTGATAATGTGGGTAGTTCTTCTTTGAGGTTGACAACACTTCACTCAAATAATACACCGGCCTTTGCACCAACTTACCTTCCTCATCACGTTCCACCACTATCACTGCACTTACAACTCGGTTGGTTGCGGCTATATAGAGCAACATTGGCTCCTTTGATAGTGGTGAAGCTAGCACTGGTGTCGTGGCTAACATTTTCTTTAGGTGAGCAAAGGCTCCATCGGCCTGCGGTGTCCAAATGAATTTATCCGACTTTTTCATGAGTTGGTAAAGAGGTAAAGCCTTCTCTCCCAACCGACATACAAACCGACTTAACGAGGCCAGGCAACCTGTGAACTTCTGGACATCGTTAAGACACTTCGGCAGTTCCATTCGCTCGATGGCCCGGATTTTAGTTGGATTAACCTTGATACCTCGGCTGGAGACGAGAAAACCGAGCAATTTTCCAGCCGGGACACCGAAAGTGCATTTTTTCGGGTTAAGTTTCATCCAAAACCTTCTTAGGTTTGCAAACGTTTGCCTGATATCGTCAAGGAGCGTTTTGCTTTCCTTGGTCTTGATAACCACATCATCCACGTACACCTGTACATTTTGACCTATTTGGTCGTGGAAACATTTTTGCATACATCTCTGGTAAGTTTCCCCTGCATTACGTAAACCAAACGGCATGGTGCGATAGCAATAAGCCCCATACGGGGTAATAAACGCAGTCTTTATTTGATCATCCGGATTCAGAGGTATATGTTGGAAACCAGAATATGCATCAATGAATGACAACAGTTCACATCTAGCAGTTGAGTCTATGACCTAATCTATTCTTGGCAGCGAGAATGGATCTTTTGGACACGCCTTGTTCAAGTTCGTGTAATCGATACACATGCGCCAAACCACTGCCACGTTCGGATCATCCTTTTTCTTTTCTACCAGCACCGGATTAGACAACCAATCCGGGTAGAGGACCTCCATGATAAATCCTGCAGCTAGCAACCGAGCTATCTCATCCCCAATGACTTTCCTCCTATCTTCGGCGAAGCAGCGGAGAGGTTGCTTCACTGGCTTAGCTCCGGGTCTCACATTTAAAGAGTGCTCGGCCAAATCCCTCGGAACACCTTGCAAGTCCTGTGTGGACCAAGCAAAAATGTCCCGATTCTCACGGAGGAAGCTGACAAGCTCGCGTTCCTATTTATCGCTTAGCCCGACACCAATTGTTACGGTGCGCTCTAGGAACATCTCATCAACGGGAACCTTCTTTGTATCTTTCGTGGCCTGGACGGAGACAATTCCATGCGGGTTACTCAGCGCCGCCATATACTGCTGCATGGACTGAGCCAATGCCGCCACCTCCTGAATTTTCCTTTTTTCCTGCGCGATCACCAGTGACTCGGCAAAGTTTGATCCGGCCGACACACACTCCATCGAATGTCGGAAGTCCCCAGCAATGGTAATCACTCCGTTTGGTCCGGGCAACTTCATCTTCAAGTAGCTGATATGACAACTTGCCATGAATTTGTTCAGCGCTGGCCTTTCGAGTAATGCATGATACGCGCTTTCTAAGTTCACCACTTCGAACTCCAGATTTTCGGTTCGGCAATTGTCCCTCGTGCCGAACAAGACGTCGACCCGGACCTTGCCTATGGGCTCGCAAGAAATGCCGGGCAAAATGCCATGGAAAGTTGTCCTCGTGGCCTAGAGCATGTTCTCCAAGATACCCAACTTGCGCATTGTGTCCGCGTACATGATATTTATGCTACTGCCATTGTCGATCAGTACCTTTGAGAACCTTACGTTAATGCTAGGCCCAATGAAGGTAGGATCCAGCACCAACGCATATGAACGAGGGCTCGGCATGAGCTTGGGATGATCCCTTATGCTCCAGCTGATTTCCTGATCATACCAAGGCATGTACCTCGTCACTGCAGGCATTACCGCATTCACCTCCATATGCCTATGTTGCATGCTTTTTCTATCAGTTTCCTCTATGGTAAATACATAGTAGCTCTGGTGATG
Source organism: Avena eriantha (assembly GCA_910589775.1). Lineage (NCBI taxonomy): Eukaryota > Viridiplantae > Streptophyta > Magnoliopsida > Poales > Poaceae > Avena > Avena eriantha. The sequence goes on along the minus strand of CAJUXJ010001880.1, from coordinate 4,475 downwards.
CTCCCTGTACTCGTTTCTCCCCTCATTTCCGAGGTGCCTCTCATCCGGCTGATGCTGATTTTCTACCTGATGCACTGCATCCCTTCTTTCATTGTTATCATACCTCGGCGGAGGGGGAGGCAACATTAGCTGTTGCGTGTTCGCTCCGGATAGCAATTGCTGCCAGGGTAACTCCTGCCGAGGCTGATCATTCCGGGGTGCCTGAGCATTCCCCAAACCACCTTGCTCGATCTTGCGCATCCACTCGCATTGCCTCGTCGTATGGCCCACTGGGTTGTTCGGATTTGGCGTGTGAAACTTACACGGCTGGTCCAACATCGACTCGTAAGTATACCTCGGACGGACTTTCCTTTCTTGGCATTGCTTCTTTTGCTCCGGTGTCCAAGTTTTCTTCCCATCATTCCTTGGAGTCCATTGACCTCTAGTTTTCTGGCGCTGGCTACCCCCTGCGCCGGTTTGATCTTGATTCACGGCTGCCACTTGGTGCGAACCGTACCGATGGTCCGGTCGATCATCTCTCCTTTTTCCTCTGTAATCATTTCTCCGGGATGATCCGGATCCATCCCTCTGATAGTACTCATCGCTTGACTCGTTTGAGGCGAGCCTTGGTTGGGTCGGGTCACCCAACGCATACGAATCTGCGATCCGGATCATCTCTGCCAATGTTGCCGGCATTTTCCGTTGCAACTTCATCCACAACTCGCTTCCATATTTGCACCCTTGTGCAAACCATGCTATGGCCTGTGATTCTATCACGCCCTCGCATGAATTTCTCACGGTACACCACCGGGTCAAAAACTCCCGGTCCGTCTCATTGGGTCTTTGTTTGCACATAGCTAGGGTTAGTGGCCTATTTGGCCTTTGATACGTACTCGAAAAATTGCTGATGAACATCTCCTCAAAATCTATCCAGCAGTTGATGCTTCCCGGTGGCAAATTGTTCGACCACACCCTTGCCGGGCCTTCCAACATCTGGGGTACATACCGTACAGCCCATCTCAGGTTGCCTGTGGCAATTTTTACAGCCGTAGCATAGTTTATCAGCCAATCCTCTAGTTTGGTACTACCGTCATAGGTCTTGGTGCCCCTGGGCAGCTGAAAGTTCGGTACTGATGGCTCTTTCATGATCCGGGGTCCAAAACATGCTGGACCCGGTGGACCTTGACATTCAATCTGTTCCGACCTATACAGTCGATCTAATTTCAACCTTGCATCGTCCGGCATCAAATCCCTACTTCCCAATCTCGACCCTATCACATGATAGTCCGGTCTCGGGTATCCTGCATTTGCCATCTCCGAATCACCGTCGTTATACCGGTTTTGCTCTTGCGGCACACCTTTCTGTTGCATACCTCGGCCGGTACTGTGCTCTTGCCTCGGCATGTTCCGCTGCTGCGGTTGTCTTGCCCCTGCTGAGTTTTGCTGCCCGGCATTGCCGTTGACAACGTTCCTTTGAACGGCATTGCCTTGGTTACCTCGGCCAGCTTCGCCTCGGCTCACACTCCGTCGATCATCATTTTTCTGCGCTTCTTTTTCTTTCCCCGCCCGTGTCGGGTCATACGGGACAATCTGTTTGTTCCGTTTGGCCGAGGTTACCACCTCCTCTCTCCTTGGACCGCCATGATGGGACGATGCGGCTCCAGCGGATTTCTCCGGGTTACCCATCGCCGAATGGACGATCTTGGAGGCCCCAGCTCTCTCCGGGTTTGTCCTGAGCAGTTCCTCGTTTTGCCTATTCGCAATCCGAACTAGCTCGTTAACCCGGTCTTGCTGCCTTTTCCGGGCTTCACCCGTCAGTCCCTCTAACTCGGATGCAGCCGCATCCGCCACTCTGAGGTTCTTGGCCGGGGTACTATACCTTGGCAGCCCCACGGACAAACAGTTTTCTGATTCCTCGATTCCAACATCACCTTCTCTGTTCATCTCGCTCATGAGATTTCTCCCTTTAACTTTTACAGTATCAACTTTGTTCGCCTTAGCGTACTCACGCAGCGTCATGTTCAACGACTGCTGGGCCGCGGATATTTTCTTTGCGCCCTCTAGTATTTTCTGCCTAGTTTCTTCCAGCTCGGCCTGTGCACGAGCTGGATCTACCGCTGCTACTACAGGGTTGGCCAAGCTATCCATTGCCTCTCTCAGCACGTTTTCCGGCCTCTCTAGCGGAGGACCCCTACCTTTCCTTGGTGCCTTGGGCGTCACCTCCGGATCTGGCGCCGGATCCTTGCTCGCACCCGCACCTGGCGCTGTCATCATTACCTCTGCATGGTCCGGGGAATGAGCGATATGCTCCCCGCGAGCCACAGTGAGGGGCGGTTCGCCTGCTTCGACGATGTGGCGCGGATGAACGCCTGACACGTCCACCGCAACGTAGACCTTGTGCGCGCCGAGCTTGAGGAAGATGCCATTGCACGGGAGAGGGCGCGTGCCGAAGCAGCCTGCGTTGTCGCTGACGAAGTCCCACGCTTCAAAGCGCTGAACGAGCCCGGAGACGATGCGCTCGCCGGTGGCGATGAAGTTTCCCGTCCGGATTTTGACCCCTGCTAGCGCCGCTAGCCCCACGGTGAGCGCCAAATGTCATGGTGGTGTCACGGCAGATGCCATGTATAGGCTAAAGGTGGGAACTAATACACGCTAGTGGAATCCGGGGAGGGATAGTGAAGTGATTCTCCACACAAGAACTTGTATTGATTTCTTTCCAAGGCTACAAGTGCTCCCAGAGCTGTATTGGCAAGAGGAGGAAGAAGGAGCTCTCTTACTCTCACCCACAGATGTCACCTGAAACCCTAGACCTCAACAGAATTGTACAGAGACAAAAACAGCCAACCGATCAACCCCATCTACTGAAGCCCTAGCCCCCCTTTTATAGGGGAGGCTTGGTTTCTGCCTAGGGCATTGCATGTGTGTTATTTTCACAATCCACATATGGATCCACCAGTGTCATTACATGTGTGTTCTTCTCATTAACCACAGCTAGAGTCATTGCATGTGTGTTCTTTTCACAAACCACATATGGATCCACAAGTGTCGTTGAAATGTGTGTTCTCTTTAGAGACCACACATGGATCCACCAGTGTCATTGCATGTGTGTTCTTTTTACTAAAAACAACTAAATTCATTGCATGTGTGTTATTTTCACAATCCACATATGGATCCACCAGTATCATTGCATGTGTGTTCTTCTCATTAAACATAGCTAGAGTCATTGCATGTGTGTTCTTTTCACAAACCATATATGGATCCACCAGTGTCATTGAAATGTGTGTTCTCTTCAGATACCACACATGGATCCACTAGTGTCATTGCATGTGTATTATTTTTACTAACAACAACAGCTAGATTCATTGCATGTGTGTTCTTTTCACATACCACATATGGAACCACCATTGTCATTGAAATGTTTATTCTTTCATTAACCACATCTAGAGTCATTTCATGACTATTCTGTTCAAAGACCAAATATGGATCCACCAGTGTCATTGAAATGGGTGTTCTCTTTAGATATCACATGGATCCACTAGTGTCATTGCATGTGTGTTCTTTTTACTAACAACAACCAGAGTCATTGCATGTGTGTTCTTTTCACAAACTACATATGGATCCACCAGTGTCATGGAAATATGTGTTCTCTTTAGAGACCACACATGGATCCACCAGTGTCATTGCATGTGTGTTCTTTTTACTAACAACAACTAGATTCACTTTATGTGTGTTATTTTCACAATCCATATATGAATCCACCAGTGTCAATGCATGTGTGTTCCTCTCATTAACCACATCCAGAGTCATTGCATGTGTGTTCTTTTCACAAACCACATATGGATCCACCAGTGTCATTGAAATGTGTGTTCTCTTTAGAGACCAAACATGGATCCACTAGTGTCAATTCATGTGTGTTCTTTTTACTAACAACAACTAAAGTCATTGCATGTGTGTTCTTTTCACAATCCACATATGGATCCACCAGTGTCATTGCATGTGTGTTCTTCTCATTAAACATAGCTAGAGTCATTACATGTGTGTTCTTTTCACAAACCATATATGGATCCACCAGTGTCATTGTAATGTGGGTTCTCTTCAGAGACCACACATGTATCCACCAGTGTCATTGCATGTGTATTATTTTTACTAACAATAACAACTAGATTCATTGCATGTGTGTTCTTTTCACATACCACATATGGAACCACCATTGTCATTGAAATGTGTATTCTTTCATTAACCACATCTAGAGTCATTTCATGACTGTTCTGTTCAAAGACCACATATGGATCCACAAGTGTCATTGAAATGTGTGTTCTCTTTAGAGATCAGAAGGATCCACCAGTGTCATTGCATGTGTGTTCATTTTAGTAACAACAACTAGAGTCATTGCATGTGTGTTCTTTTCACGAACCACATATGGATCCACAAGTGTCATTGAAATGTGTGTTCTCTTCAGAGACCACACATGGATCCACTTGTGTCATTGCATGTGT
>CAJUXJ010001879.1:0-20295 GCA_910589775.1 Avena eriantha | reverse complement strand
TTCTCCAATTCTGCCACTAGCTACAAGAGCTTCGTGATGAACTATAATATGCAGGGCATGAAGAAGTCTCTCTCCCGAGCTTCTATCAATGCTTAAGACTGCAGAAGTGGAGATTAGGAAAGAACATCAAGTGTTGATGATCAATAAGACCACCGGTTTCAAGAAGGACAAGAAAGGCAAGCAGAAGGGAAAGAAGGGGCGGCAAATCTATTGCCGCGCCTGAAAAGAAACCCCGAGCTGGCCCTAAGTCTGACACCGAGTGCTACTATTGCAAGGGGACTGGCCATTGGAAGCGCAACTTCCCCAAGTATTTGGCGGACAAAAGGCCGGCAAGGCAAACAAAGGTATATGTGATATACATGTTATGATGTGTACTTGACTAGTACTCGCAGTAGTAGCACCTGGGGTATTTGATACGGGATCGGTTGCTAATATAGCTTAACTCGGTTCAGGGGCTGCGGAAAAAAGCGACAACTAGCAAGGGATGAGGTCACGATGCGGGTCGGCAATGGATCAAGAGTTGATGTGATCGCCGTCGGAACGCTGCCTCTCCATATGCCGTCGGGATTACTTTATAACCTGAATAATTATTATTTGGTGCCTGCACTAAGCATGAACATTGTATCCGGATCATGTTTGATGCAAAGTGGTTATTCGTTTAAATCTGAAACAATGGTTGTTCGATTTATATGAATAATATCTTTTATAGTCATGCACCTGTGTTGAATGGTTTATTTCTATTGGATCTCGATAGTAGTATTACGCATATTCATAATGTTGATGCTAAAAGGATTAACTTGATAATGATATATCTGCATATACGTGGCACTGCGTCTAGGTCATATTGGCGTTTAAACGCATGAAGAAACTCCATTCTGATGGACTTTTGGAATCACTTGATTTGATCATTTGATACATGTGAGCCATGCCTTATGGGCAAGATGACTAGAACGCCGTTTTCCGGTTCAATGGAACGGGCGACAGATTTATTGGAAATCATTCATACTGACGTGTGTGGACCAATGAGTGTGTCGGCGCGAGGTGGATATCGTTATTTTGTTACTTTCACGGATGATTTGAGTAGATACGGGTATATCTATTTGATGAAACACAAGTCTGAAACTTTTGAAAAGTTCAAAGAATTTCAGAATGAAGTGGAAAATCATCGTAATAGAAAGATCAAATTTCTACGGTCTGACCGTGGAGGAGAGTATCTTAGTTACGAGTTTAGCACACACATGAAAGAGTGTGGAATAGTTTCACAACTCACGCCTGCCGGAACACCACAACGTAATGGTGTGTCAGAACATCGTAATCGTACTTTATTGGATATGGTTTGATCTATGATGTCTCTGACTGACTTGCCACTGTCATTTTGGGGTTATGCACTGGAAACCGCTACATTCACTTTAAATAGGGCACCATCTAAATCCCTTGAAAAGACACCGTATGAATTATGGTTTGGAAACAAACCTAAGCTGTCATTTCTTAAAGTTTGGGGATGTGATGTTTATGTGAAGAAACTTCAACCGGATAAACTCGAACCCAAAGCGAAAAAATGCGTCTTCATAGGATACCCTAAGGAAACGATTGGGTATACCTTCTATCACAGATCCGAGGGCAAGGTCTTTGTTGCCAAGAATGGATCCTTTCTTGAGAAGGAGTTTCTCACGAAAGGTGTGAGTAGTCGGAAGGTAGAACTCGAAGAGGTTATTGAACCTTCTCTTCATGAAATGGCGAGTAGCGCAGCACCGGAAGTTGTTTCGGAGTTGACTTCACCTAATGAAGAGAGAGCTAATGATATTGATCATGAAACTCCGAAAGAGGATACTACCGAACCTCGCAGGTCAAGCAGGACACGTGCAGCTCCTGAACTGTACAGCAATCCTGTTATGAATTTCATGATTGATGAAATAGATGACCCTGCGACGTATGAAGAAGCGATGATGAGCCCTGATTCCAACAAATGGCTAGAAGCCATGAAATCTGAGATGGAATCCATGTACGAAAACCAGGTTTGGACCTTGGTGGACTTACCTCACGATCGAAAGGCCGTTGAGAATAAATGGATTTCAAAAGAAAAACTAATGCTGATGGTAATGTAACCATCTATAAGGCTCGACTTGTCGCAAAGGGGTTTCGACAAATTCAAGGAGTTGAATACGATGAGACATTCTCTCCCGTAGCGATGCTTAAGTCGGTTAGGATTATGTTAGCAATTGCTGCATATTTCGATTATGAAATATGGCAGATGGATGTCAAAACTGCGTTCCTCAATGGTAATATTGAAGAAGAGTTGTATATGATACAACCAAAGGGTTTGTTGATCCTAAGGATGCTAATAAGGTGTGCAAACTTCAGCGATCCATCTATGGACTGAAGCAAGCATCCCGGAGTTGGAATCTCCGCTTTGATGAGGTGATCAAAGAGTTTGGATTTGTCCAAACTTATGGAGAGGCTTGTATTTACAAGAAAGTGAGTGGGAGCAATGTGGCATTTCTGATATTATATGTGGATGACATATTATTGATTGGAAATGATATAGATCTTTTAAACAGTGTTAAAAGTTATCTAAACAGCAAATTTTCGATGAAGGACCTTGGTGAAGCTTCATATGTATTAGGCATTAAAATCTATAGAGATAGATCAAGACGCCTAATTGGGCTATCGTAGAGTACATACCTTGATAAGATATTAAAGAAGTTTAATATGGACGAAAGTAAGAAGGGGTTCTTACCTATGTTGCAAGGCAATACATTGAGTAAGACTCAAAGTCTGGCTACGACGGAAGAAAGAGAGATGATGGATAAGATCCCCTATGCCTCGGCCATAGGCTCTATTATGTATGCCATGCTATGTACAAGACCGGATGTGGCACATGCTATTAGTTTGACTAGTAGGTACCAATCTGATCCAGGTTCGGACACCGGATAGCGGTAAAGAACATCCTCAAGTACTTGAGAAGAACTAAGGATATGTTTCTTATATACGGAGGTGAAGAAGAGCTAGTCGCTAAGTGTTATGTCGATGCTAGCTTTGACACCGATCCGGATGACTCTAAGTCTCAATCCGGATACGTATTTCTCTTGAACGGAGCAGTAGTTAGTTGGAGGAGTTCCAAACAACCTGTGGTGGCTGGATCAATAATGGAGGCGGAATATGTTGCTGCTTCAGAAGCGGCGCAGGAGGCAGTTTGGATGAAAGAGTTCATTACAGAACAGGGTGTGGTTCCTAGTGCGTTGGACCCGATGGTGATCTATTGTGACAACAATGGAGCCATAGCCAACGCAAAGGAACCAAGGTCTCACAAGAATTCCAAACATATTAAGCGCCGGTTTCACTCCATCCGCGAGCATGTCAAGGATGGAGATATAAAGATTTGTAAAGTGCACACGGACCTAAATGTAGCAGATCCGTTGACTAAAGTACTCCCTAGGGAAAAACATGATCAACACCAGAACTCCATGGGTGTTAGATTTATCACTATGTGAACTAGATTATTGTCTCTAGTGCAAGTGGGAGACTGAAGGAAATATGCCCTGAGAGGCAATAATAAAGTTGTTATTATATATTTATTGTATATGATAGATGTCTATTTTGCATGCTATAATTGTATTGATAGGAAACATCAATACATGTGTGTTTAATAAACAAAAAGGGTTCCTAGTTATGCCTCTCTCCTAGACTAGCTTGTTGATTAACAAGATGATCAAAGTTTCCTGATCATGGACATTGGATGTTGTTAATAACAAGGTCACAGCATTTGTGAAATGATGTGATGAACATTCATCCGAAGTATAGCATTACGATCAAGTCATTATGTTTATATTGCTATAACATCATACAAAGTAGTCTTAGTCCTTAGACCATGAGATCATGTTAATTGCTAACACCGGAAGAGTATCTTGATAACATCAAACGTCACACCGTAACAGGGTGACTATAAAGATGGGTTCAGTACTACGAAGGTGTTATGTTGAGGCTCATGGATCAAGAGTGGAATTTGTCAATCCAGATGACGGATAGATATACTCTGCGCCCTCTCGGTGATATCACATTAAGATAGCTTGCAAGCAAGTGATGTGATCACTAGAATGTTATATCACGGGAACGAGAAAAGAGTGCATGTCGGTAACGAGATCAAACTAGGTATTTGGATACCGATGATCGAATCTCGGACATGTATTATATCATGAGACAAAGGGATTAAATTGCTAACGTTAAAGGTTCTCACGATCATAGAAGTCATCGTTGAATGTGCAGGAGTCAGTATGGATCTCCAGGTCCCGCTTCTGATTATTGATCTGAGAGGAGTCTCAATCATGTCTGCATTATTCGCGAACCGTAGGGTGACACACTTAAGGGTTGCCGGACACCATTTAGGAGCACATATGTTCCAGACAAAAGGTTTGCAAAGCGCAGGAATTGTTTCGATAGAAACCGGAATTGTTTCGGGTGAAATTGCAGAAAGTGGTTCTGCATGTAATGTTGAAATGTTGCAAGGGTTTTTATGTGAATGTTTGTTAATTAAAGTAATTAACAAAATTCTGAATAAAATAAATAAAAGAGTTTTATTAAATGAGAGAGCATTAAATTTGGAGAAATTTAATGCATTTAAAGTGGAGACTTTAAAAGAGAATGTTAAGGGGCATTTTAATGTGGAGGGGTTACCACCACATGAATGGGGGAGGTGAGGAGTCACCCCCCATGCGCCGGCCATGGAGAGAGGGGGCAGCCCCCCTCCTCCTATGAAAGGCCACCCATTCCCTCCTTCATCCTCACACCTCCTCGTGAAGGATCTCTCTCCCCCTCTAGATATTCCCCCATGGTCACGGATTAGCAAGATACATGTTCCCGGTGGCCTTGCGTCTGGAAGGAGTTGCTGCTTCCGCTGATTCGCTGGAGCGAGGAGGTGGAGGTTGTCCGGTGGCTTGAACGTGTGTGCGAGGATGGATGCGCTGCTGATTTGCGGCGCTCGTACTTCCACACGATCTTGAGATCGGCAAGCGTACGACTACATCAACCACGAGTTCCTACTCGTTAACAAAACTCGTTGTCTGGTTCTCCATGGATGTATGTCCACCCGTTGTTCTGTATCTAGTAGATAGATCTTGGCGTATAGTTCTCATCGTAGGAATTTTTTTGTTTTCTATGCTGCGGACCCAACAATTCTGATATTGATGTTATCTTGGGCATGGATTGGTTAACAGCAAATGCACCTGTGATTGATTGTGCTGAACATTCGGTTTCTCTAAAAATTCCTGAAGGCCATATAGTCTATTCTCCAAGTCTGACTCCTGCAATTCAGCTTTACTCTTTGGCGACTCTGAATGATGATGCTATGGAAGGTATTCAGAGTGTTCCAGTAGTCTGTGAGTTTCCAGATGTCTTTCCTGAAGAGTTACCGGGTATGCCTCCTGATCGTGAGGTCGAGTTTGTCATTGAACTTGAACCTAGTACTGCTCCTATCTCCAAGCGGCCTTATAAAATGGGTCCTGCTGAGTTGGCTGAACTCAAACGCCAGCTGGATGAATAAGAGAAGTTGGGTTTCATTCAGCACAGTACTTCTTCTTGGGGTAGCCCCACCATCTTTGTGAAAAAGTGAGACAAGACTGATAGACTTTGTGTTGACTATCGGGCTCTCAATGCTAAAACCATCAAGAATAAATATCCCCTTCCGTGGATTAATGATCTTTTCGATCAGCTAGCTGGAGCTGTGGTATTCTCTAAGCTCGATTTGAGAAGTGGTTATCATCAAATCAAGATTCGCAAGGAAGATGTTCCCAAAACAGCTTTCACCACCCGCTATGGCCTGTATGAATACACGGTCATGTCTTTCGGTCTCACCAACGCACCTGCCACTTTCTCGAGGCTTATGAACTTGGTTTTCATGGAGTATCTTGATAAGTTCGTTGTGGTCTATCTGGATGACATTCTAGTCTATTCTAAGTCAAAGGAAGAACATGAAGGACACCTTCGGTGTGTCCTAAACAAGCTTCGTGAGAACCGCCTGTATGCAAAGTTCTCCAAGTGTGAGTTTTGGCTGCCTCAAGTCACCTACATTGGTCACGTCATCTCTGCTAAGGGCATTGCCGTCAATCCAGAAACTATTAAGACAATTATGGACTAGCTTCCACCCATAAATGTCTAAGAAGTCTGGAGTTTCCTTGGTTTGGCTAGTTACTATCGTTGCTTCGTTCAAAACTTCTCGAAGATTGCGAAGCCTCTTACTGATCTCCTCAGGAAAGGCAAGAAATACCTTTGGACTCCTGCTTGTCAAGCAAGATTTGAAACACTCAAAGAGAAGCTCACTTCCACGCTAGTCTTAGTTCCTCCAGATACATCAAAGCCTTTCCAAATATTCTGTGATGCCTCATTGCAAGTATTGGGTGCGGTCCTTATGCAAGAAAAACAAGTTGTTGCTTATGCCTCTCGACAGTTGAAGATGCATGAGATCAACTATCCTACACATGACCTCGAACTCACAGCAGTTGTCTTTGCTTTGAAAGTATGGAGGCATTACTTGCTTGGCAACCGTTGTGAGATCTTTTCTGATCACAAGAGTCTGAAGTATATTTTCACACAGCCTGATCTCAACCTTCGTCAGAGGAGGTGGATTGAAACAATCAATGATTTCGATTTGACCATCAACTACACTCCGGGCAAAGCGAATGTCATGGCCGATGCTCTCAGCCGAAAAGCTTATGTCAACAATCTCATGGTGGAAGAACAATAGCCTCTCTTGTGCGAGGAATTCCGCAAGCTCAACCTTGAAATTGTGGATCAAGGGTATCTTCTGAACCTTCTAGCAACACCTCTCTTGGAAGAAAAGGTCCGTTCCATTCAGCTTGGTGATCCTTACACTAAAAAGATCATCTCCAACATTCAGCTTCCGAAGTATGAGTCTTTCCACGTAGACGACCAAGGCACTCTTTTCTTTGAACACCGGATGTTTGTTCCGAACTACCCGGGGTTAAGAGAGCAAGCTCTCAAGGAGGCGCATGATTATGTTCTTTCTATCCACCCTGGCAGCACTAAGATGTACATGGACTTGAAAACACAATATTGGTGGCCTGGTTTGAAACGATATTGTGCCAAGTATGTCTCGGAGTGTGATGTCTGTCGCAGAGTTAGAGCTGTCCATCAGAAACCTTCCGGTCTTCTACAGCCATTGAAGCCTCCGGAATGGAAATGGGAGAAAGTAGAGATGGACTTCATCACTGGTTTTCCAAGGTCGCAGAAGGGCAACAATGCAACCTTTGTTGTCATCGACAGGCTTTCCAAAGTAGCTCACTTCTTTCCCGTCAAAGAAACAATTTCTGCAATTCAGTTGGCTGAGCTCTATATCAACAGAATTGTCTCTCTGTATGGAGTTCCTCTTGAGATCAGTTTAGACCATGGAAGCATCTTCACTTCCAAGTTCTGGGGAAGTTTCCAAAATGCTTTGGGAACAAAATTGAACTTCAGCACAGCTTACCACCCTCAATCGCAAGGACAAGTTGAAAGGATCAATCAGATTCTGGAAGATATGCTCTGTGCTTGCGTTATCTCTTTCAGCATGAAGTGGGAAGAATGTCTTCCTTATGCTGAATTCTCTTACAACAACAGCTTCCAGAAAAGTCTAAAGATGGCACCATTTGAGGCTCTCTATGGTCGCAAATGCAGAACTCCGATTGGTTGGTCAGGCGCAGGTGAAAGAATATTGTTTGGCCCCGACATTGTAACTCAAGCGGAGGAGAAGGTTCACATCATTCTTGAAAATCTGAAGATTGCTCAAAGTCGCCAGAAGAGCAATTATGACAGAAAGCACACGGACATGGAGTATGTTCCTGGTGATCTCGTTTACCTTCGTGTCACTCCCATGAGAGGCACGCACCGCTTTGGTATCAAAGGAAAGCTGGCTCCTAGATACATCGGTCCTTTCAAAATTCGTGGAAGAAGAGGAGAACTTGCTTATGCTCTTGAGCTTCCTGAAAAACTCAAGGTCCATGATGTTTTCCATATCTCTCAACTCAAGAAGTGCTTCAAGGATCCTGGCAGGACCGTGGACCATGAACTCATCAATCTCCAAGAAGATCTGTCTTATCAAGAACACCCCATAAAAATTCTAGAAATCGCAGAAAGAAGGACTCGCAACAAGTCCATCAAGTTCTGCAAGGTGCAGTGGTCGCACCATTCCGCTGATGAAGCCACTTGGGAACGCGAGGATGAGCTCCGTGCCAAGTATCCTACCCTCTTTGAGTCTTCTTCTTCTTCCTAGAATCTCAGGGCGAGATTCCTGTTTAGTGGGGGAGAGTTGTAGCATCCCAATTGTCTAACAGTTGTAAGGCTACTTGGTCTAGTAATATAATGGCTACTTCCTACACATAATTGTTGCATCATAATTATATCATGCTCATGTCATCATGCCACCTTGCATTTGAGCATCATATAAAACTCTTTCATTTGGTTCTTCTTTCATATGCATTATTAATTGTATTTGGCTCTTGATATAATGTATTTGAATTTTGATAAATGCTTGATGCCCAAGTTGAGTTGGGGGCATATCTTTTATTCCACTCCTCCATCTTTCTTTGTCAACACCTTATAATTCCACCATCCTATTTACCCATGAGATTTTATTTTCTTTTGGGTATTTAATCTAGCTCATGGAAGATGGGATGGACCCAATTCTATTTTCTTTTGCTTGGCCTTTATTCCATAATTTGGTAATGCATGGGAATCATGCCTTGTTAATTATTTTGTTTTCACAAGATTAAAACTTGGCATTTAATGCCTTTGCATGGGCCATGCAACCATCACCATTTCTTTTCTTTTGGGTTGTCTTTGGTTTTGAGTGGATCCTTTTCCTTGTGAGGTTTTTCTCTTCCTCTCACCATCTCCACCTCATCACCCTCACCATCCATGCCATGCATGATCATGTGAGATACCATCCACACCCTTTTTCTCATATACACTTGCTCATGCCATGATCATGCCACCTTAAAGGAAACCCTACACCTTGTCCTCCCCATCTCCTCCTTACCCCTAAACTCTAGTTGCAATCATCACCCTACCTTAACCATGTTAATCTACCACCTTAGCTTATCCTAAACCCTCTACTCTCTCTTTTTCTCTCTACCTAGCCGAGCTCTTTTCTCCCTCTCTCTAACCGGGGCATCAATCCTGACCTACCCCACCATGCCTACCCTACCTACTCTACCACCCCATCTACCCCAACTCTAACTAAAAACCCTAACCCGAGCCATCTACTCCCTCTTAACCTAGATCTACCCGATCCTCTTCCTCTCTCCCTCTACCTCGCTCCCTGCCATGCTGGCCCCACAGCCCGAGCCTGGCCTCCCCCTCTCTGCTGGCCCACCTGCCATGCCCTACCCTGGCCAAGCCGAGCCCCAGCTCGAGCACGTGAAGAGGAGGAGGAAAAGGTGGCCGAAGCCACCTTTATCTCTACCCCGCTCCCACACGTCACCCCATTCCCCTTCCCTATCTACTCCCTCGCCTCACGCGCCCTAGCATTGCCAGATCCACCCAGAGCCCTGCCTTCCCCTTTTTCTCCACGACGCCACCTTCCTCTCACCTCGCTGACGTCCATCGTCAGTACCATGCCGATCCTTCAAGCCGAAAGGCGTGCGAGACGTGGAGGTGGTCGAGGTAGCCGAGGAGGATCCCCTGCTTCGCCCAGAACACGCTAGCGAGAAGACGACGCCCTGCTGCCGCCAGAACCCTCGCCGCTCCGCCGCAAACCCTAGATCCGGGTTCGTCTGCAACCTCGCCGCTCCGCAGCTCCCCGCCTCGATCTGACCCCTCCGACCACCCCTCGGTGAGCTATCCAGCCTCTCAGACATCCTCGCCGTCGCCGTTGTGTCCTGGTCGCGCCGGACGTTCAATCGAACGCTCTCTGTGCGCGCCTGCGTCTGCACGTCCCCGCGCCGCACCGCATTATCTAGCCGCCTACCCCTCGCCTTACAACAACCCCCAGCCCCCGCAGTGGCTACCGCCTCCGCGCGCGTGCCCCAGGTCCCCAGTTCGAGCCCCCGCCTCGCCGCGCCGTGCGCCGCGCGTTCGTTAGATTCGCCAGAACGAGAAGAAGATAAACAGTAGACACCGCTCTTTTGCATATACCCCCCTACGCTTTTTGTCTTGTCAACCCGCGGTCCAGTCCGACCCTACCTGTCTGTGCCTGCGGGCATTTTACAAAAAGGGACTCCGGTTTTCGTAACCCTTAACTCGCGCTCCAGTACGACCCCACCTGTCAGCCTCTGCGGGCACAGCCGCTGGCACGTGGACCCATACCCGCTGGCCCACCTATCATTCGCAGTGGCTAGTTAGCACCCGAGTGAGAAAAGCCCGCGGCTGTGCAACGTTATCCGCTGGGCCCAGTTAGCGCCGGCCCCATCCGTCAGTGACTTGGGCTAGTTCTGGCCGTGTGTAAAAAGTCCTGGCTATTTTCTGTTTTAATTAAACTTTTCCAGAAATTGTTAAATACAAATTCAAATCTATTTTTAAATAACTTTTAAATTATAAATCCAAATAATACAAATGATATATGTTTTTGAATCAGAAAAATGTGAGGAATTCAAATATGCTATTCAAAATAATGTTTGAACACTTTAAATTTTCGAGATGATTAAAATTACAATAAAATGCCCTTTTCTTAATAAATTAATAACTTTAAATCTACAACTCCAAATTTGTCAAATAATATGTCTAAATCGATCAGCGCGACGAGCCCGTTCCACCTACGCATTCCTTGTTCTGAATTGAAGCATGCATCATGTCATTATTAAAAATCAGAACTGTTTATGACAATAAAATTTGGCCAAATAATTAATAAAAATGCTTTGGCCTTGTACCACACCTCACCCTTGCCATGCTACCTTAATGCCATGTAAATTGTGCATCATTCATCATGGCATGCTTGTTTGCTTGTCGCATTTTAATTCATATGCTTGTGCACTTTATTTATGTTGGCCTTTGTTTGTTTGGTTCTTCTTCGAATAGATGCCCAGCAGGAGAATTACCAGGAATCCCAGGAGTTCTACCCAGATCCATCTCTCGCTTCAACTGAGCTGCCAGGAAAGCACTACCACATTCTTGCATACATATAGTACCTATTGCCTCTATCTTATTCTTGCATCATTGAATCGCGATTGCATTAAATTGAATCCCAAGTACTGCATAGCCTTTATTTTTAAACCCCGCCGAAGCTTGTTCCTCCTTCCCATGAGCCATTACTACAGGAGTTGTTTGAGCCATGCGAGTCGTAGAAAAGCATGTGTAGGGTATGTGAGTGTCTGATGGATAACGAGGTACCTAAACAACTTAACCTGAGTAGTAATGGGATAACTAATGAAAGAGGCACTGGTGAGCAATATCTGCTATTTGGTTTTTCCTGCTCACTTGTGTCCCGTAGGACCTCGAGTACTTGATTCCTGTTCCTTGACTATTCGCACTATCCACATCCGGGAGGCCTTATGGACCCCCCTGAGCCAGAGCTTGATTCATTCTTATTTCTTGGGGCCACAATTAGTTTGGGGCTTTATTACTATCCTATACTTATGCCATGTTACTGCTTTATTTAAGATTGTGCGAGGAGCACCTAACTGCTTTGGATCGTGACACGTTTTCGCTGTATCGTCAAGCCCAGTCACATTTTCGGGTTCCTAGTCGTTTACCGCCGTCCACACAAACCTTGAGTCCGTCTCGGAGTCAGCTAGCTTCGTTGCGGGTAGCTTAATGGTGTGGCCCCCTGAAATATTACTGAATCCTGTGATCGCTTTGTCGTGAATGCCTCGTTGGGTTTTGAGTTGGTTTTTCCGAGGTTGATCGAGTGTGTGTTGCTATTCGTGCACCCCTGCAGGGTAAATCTTTCTGAAAGCTGTGTCCGCGGTTATGGACGACTTGGAGCACAGTTTCTCGATCATAGACAAGTCTGACTAAAGTACCGCTTTTAAATTGACTAAGTACCTGACTAGTAAATAGTGCAATACTCATGGAATGGTTAATAAAACTGCCAACGGATGGGGGTTGTTCGTCCGCTTCCTCGTTGTTAAGCGAGGAGGAGGATGGATCTGTTAATTATACTGTTATAACTGTTGTTCTTAATTAACGGACATCCGTCTATCATTGGTTAGGCGGATGGTTAGCGCGTATCTATAGAATTGTTAGTTATTATCTTTTGCTGCAATTGCGTCACCCCAGGTTGTGTCCCCTTTAGAGGCATAAAGACTTGCTGAGTACCCCTAGGGTCTCACACGATAAATTGTTTGATTCAGATGAACAGGTGTATTCGCAAGAAGGATACTCGGTGGAGGAGACAGATGATGTTGGCAACGATCACTCGGTGTAGAGGTTCCAGGAACGGGGATCCGTGAGATCTGTGGGCGGGATGTGTTTATTTATGTGGCATCTTATGCCGATTTGCTTCTTATCCGTACTCGGATCTTGTCTTCCGCTTTCGCCTGATACTCTGATGTTTGATGTATGAGGAGCTATCCTAAAATATTATCTCTATCTAGGATATTTGAATCTTGCCGTATGGCGTTGCAATGTTTCTATTTCTTCTAGATGGAATGGCTCTGAGGACTGTTGTATGTGGCTTGCATACATACTCATTTGTGTATGTAGTTGATCCCTTCGCCTGCCGATTACGCCGCTCGTTCTTGTCCCGATGATCTGAAAGTGGTTAGGACGGCCGAAAGGTCTACCGTGAGTGGCCCCGGGCCCCACCGTACTATTTTAACCACTTTCGTTCATCCAGGCATGTAACTAAGAGCGTAATTCACCGAGGTAGTTACAATTGGTATCAGAGCCATCCCTCCCTTCAGGGTCTCAGCCAAAATGGTCATTGTCAGTCTAGCAAATATTTTTGGTAGTTGTGTATATTAGGGAAAAACAAAACGTGAGAGTAGGACTGCTTCCATTTTTCTTCTTACCCACCCACCCACCCCTTTTATGGTAAGGAAGTGTAACGTTTTCAATCCTCTTCTAAAATTCAAACTAGGATTCTCGTGTTCTGGGTTCCGTAGTACCATAGGTTGTGTGTGTGTGTGTGTGAATTCCTTGTCTATCTGTTGTATCCAAATGTTATCTCTATCTTCCTTTTGGTTATCAACTGTTGGTACATTCCATACCGACAGTCCTTTTTAAACCGACGCGATCTATCCGATTCGTTGTATACCGATGCGATCTGTCTTACTCTTTGTCATCCGACGTTATCTTGTTGGGGTGTTCTTTTTCGTAGTTACCAATCTTTAGGTTCATCTTAAGAAGAAGATGTTGGGATATGTGTTTTACTGATTCATGTGCGGAGTAATGATTTTAGTGCGGGATGGAGTCGCGACCATACCACTACTCTTATCATTCGCTCTTGTATATTGAACTAGTAGAGTTACTAATCTTGTTCGTTAAGTGGTTTTGTGCATATAGTGGTATTTTAATGCCGAAATTTGCAGATTTTTTTTCTTTGTAAGCTTGTGTACCACACTCCTTGTTCAGTCGTGTGCGATATGCTTAATATCTTCTAGGTGCCTTGAACTTTGTTGATATTTTAATATCATCGCAGTGAATTGTATCCTTTAATCTTGGTTAATTCCATTTTGTACTATTTTGGATTATTATTATTCTCCATCATAGTACTGACTTGTGTTTTATATCAATCATAGGATGGCACCACCACGCCGTTCTGAGGAGGACATACCACCTGAACTGGGGGCTGCTTTGGCAAGTATTGCAAATGCCTTGGGCACTATGCAGCAGAACCAGCAGCGATTCGAATAAAGTGTCAGGAGGAACGAGTTTGTTCCGCTACCTCCACCTCCCAAGCGAGGAGATATCAAGAGTTTTCTCAAGTTCAACCCACGCCAATTTGAGGTGTCTGATCAGCCACTTGATGCGGATGATTGGCTGCGTGAAGTGTCAAGGTTGCTAATGACTGCGGATGTTCCCGAGCAAGAATGGGTCAAATGTGCTACTCACCTTCTGAAGGGAGATGCAGCTCTGTGGTGGGAAAATTACCTCAAGGCAGACCTCTCTGGTTTTCAGCCTACTTGGGAGCAATTCACTGGGGCTTTCAAAGAGCAATATCTGTCAGAAATTGTCATGGAAAGGATGAAGGAAGTGTTTCTCAACCTCAAGCAGGGCATTGACAATGTCAATACCTATATCAGGAACTTCATGAACCTTTCTCGGTATGGTGGCGATGAGATCTCTGATGACAAGAAGAAGCAGAAGAGGTTTAGGCAAGGACTCAATGCTTCCATTAAATATGCAATCACTCATGCAAGGCCGGGGTATTTTCTGGAACTCCGTCGTGTCTGGGTTCCTAACACCCCACCATCGCTCCCGGCTCCACCAAGACCGTCAAGCTACACAGCAAGGCCACCAAACTCCTTCACTGCGGCTCCCAGGGGCTACAACCACAACTACCCTGGAGCACCTGGCTACGTTGCTCCACGTCCACCTGGTGCTTGTTACACTTTTGGAAACACTAGGCATCAGCACTGGAATTGTCCATTGAACAACAAAGCTCTTCCACCACCACCTCCAAGACCTGCGGCAAGTTCTCCTATGGTTCGTGCACCTCCACCTCGGGCTCTCAACATCAACACCAAGCCCGGGTCTACGGTTGCTCGTGCCAACTGTGTCAACGCCGCTCAAGCTGAACATGCACCTGGAGTTGTGATGGGTATGCTTCCTGTTAACTCAGTCCCTGCACGAGTGTTGTTTGATTCTGGTGCTTCGCATTCTTTTGTTTCTCACAAGTTTGCGCATGAGCATGATCTGGCTATGGTTCCTTTATTGCATCGTCTTGTGGTACAATCTCCTAGGTCAAACATGAGGGCTGCTCATATCAGCCATGGCAATCAAATTGAGATTGGTGGCTCTTCGTTTCCGGCTTCCTTAATTATTCTGGGCAATTCTTGAAGGAAATATGCCCTGAGAGGCAATAATAAAGTTGTTATTATATATTTCTTGTATATGATAGATGTTTATTTTGCATGCTATAATTGTATTGATAGGAAACATCAATACATGTGTGTTTAATAAACAAAAAGGGTTCCTAGTTATGCCTCTCTCCTAGACTAGCTTGTTGATTAACAAGATGATCAAAGTTTCCTGATCATGGACATTGGATGTTGTTAATAACAAGGTCACAACATTTGTGAAATGATGTGATGAACATTCATCCGAAGTATAGCATTACGATCAAGTCATTATGTTTATATTGCTATAACATCATACAAAGTAGTCTTAGTCCTTAGACCATGAGATCATGTTAATTGCTAACACCGAAAGAGTATCTTGATAACATCAAACATCACACCGTAACAGGGTGACTATAAAGATGGGTTCATTACTACGAAGGTGTTATGTTGAGGCTCATGGATCAAGAGTGGAATTTGTCAATCCAGATACGGATAGATATACTCTGGGCTCTCTCGGTGATATCACATTAAGATAGCTTGCAAGCAAGTGATGTGATCACTAGAATGTTATATCATGGGAACGAGAAAAGAGTGCATGTCGGTAACGAGATCAAACTAGGTATTTGGATACCGATGATCGAATCTCGGACATGTATTATATCATGAGACAGGGATTAAATTGCTAACGTTAAAGGTTCTCACGATCATAGAAGTCATCGTTGAATGTGCAGGAGTCAGTATGGATCTCCAGGTCCCGCTTCTGATTATTGATCTGAGAGGAGTCTCAATCATGTCTGCATTATTCGTGAACCGTAGGGTGACACACTTAAGGGTTGCCGGACACCATTTAGGAGCACATATGTTCCAGACAAAAGGTTTGCAAAGCGCAGGAATTGTTTCGATAGAAACCGGAATTGTTTCGGGTGAAATTGCAGAAAGTGGTTCTGCATGTAATATTGAAATGTTGCAAGGGGTTTTATGTGAATGTTTGTTAATTAAAGTAATTAACAAAATTCTGAATAAAATAAATAAAAGAGTTTTATTAAATGAGAGAGCATTAAATTTGGAGAATGCATTTAAAGTGGAGACTTTAAAAGAGAATGTTAAGGGGCATTTTAATGTGGAGGGGTTACCACCACATGAATGGGGGAGGTGAGGAGTCACCCCCCATGCGCCGGCCATGGAGAGAGGGGGCACTCCCCGTCCACCTATAAAAGGCCACCCATTCCCTCCTTCATCCTCACACCTCCTCGTGAAGGATCTCTCTCCCCCTCTAGATATTCCCCCATGGTCTCGGATTAGCGAGATACATGTTCCCGGTGGCCTTGCGTCTGGAATGAGTTGCTGCTTCCGCTGATTCGCTGGAGCGAGGAGGTGGAGGTTGTCCGGTGGCTTGAACGTGTGTGCGAGGACGGATGCGCTGCTGATTTGCGGCGCTTGGACTTCCACACGATCTTGAGATCGGCAAGCGTACGACTACATCAACCACGAGTTCCTACTCGTTAACAAAACTCGTTGTCTTCGAGGGTAAGTTCTCCATGGATGTATGTCCACCCGTTGCTCTGTATCTAGTAGATAGATCTTGGCGTATAGTTCTCATCGTAGGAAATTTTTTGTTTTCTATGCTGTGGACCCAATAGTGGTATCAGAGCCTAATCTATGCGTAGGTGCTTTGCACGGGTAGTACACATATGTTTATATGTGGGCGATGATGATCATGTTATTGCATCTTGTATGTACTTTGGATATTGGTGGCATAGTGGGATGAAGCGGCCCGGACTAACCTTACATGTCATCGTACATGAGACCGGTTCCACGACTGACATGCAACTTGTTTTGCATAAGTGGCTAGCGGGTGTCTGTCTCTCCTACTATAGTCAATATCTGATTTACAACGAGTTGCTAATAACTTGGTTATCCTCGTTGTGGTTCATGTTCGTAGGTAAGACCGGTTCTATCTCTGAAAGCCCTAAGCCACGTAAAACTTGCAATTGATAAATTAGAGGCGTCTAGTTTAGATCGTTGCTGGGCTAGTGTCTTGATATGGTATTGTTGTAAGTTCCATAGATGTATGATAGATACTCTTACAACTCACTTAACGTGTAAGTTCCATAGACCTTGGCCTTACACACAAAGGAATGATAGAGATCATACCACGATGCAAATGATAGAGATCAAATGCATGGACCATATCACCTCACTTCACACATTAGATGTTAGCATCTTATATTGCTAGTTTGGCGCTTTTGGTAGCATTATAAGATGATCCCTCATTTAGATATCAAGATAAAATGTGTTCTTCCTTAAGTATGCACCATTTTGTGGATCGTGTTTTGAGGCATCACGTGATGATCGGGTGTTCTCGACTCTACGCTTTCATACAACGGGTGTAAGATAGTTTTACACGCGCGAATACTAAGGTTCTTACTTGACGAGCCTAGCATGTACAGACATGGCCTCGGAACACGGACCGAAAGGTTAAGCATGAGTCATATAGTTGATATGATGCCTATATAGATACTCGCCTTTGAAGCTACACCGACTCACGTGATGATCGGACTTGGTGTAGTGGATTTGGTTCATGTAATCACCAAAAGGACACGAGGGATGTCGTTTTTGAGTGGGAGTTCATTAGTAATTTGGATTAGTTGAACTCAATCTATCATAAACTTAGTCTAAATATATTTTACAAATTCTGTTGTAGATGGCACCACCTGCTTTTAATTTCAATGTGTTCATGGAGAAAGAGAAGCTTGCTGCGAATGGTAGCAACTTCACCAACTGGGCTATGAATTTGAGGATTCTCCTCACTGCTGCACAAAAGCAATATGTGCTAGAGGCGCCGCTAGGCCCCCACCAGCTCCTGATGCCCCTGACGAGGAAAAGAACGTCTATATAACTCGTCAGGAGGACCACAACTTAGTTCATTGCGGCATACTGTATGGGCTAGAACCAGAACTTCGAAAACGTTTCGAAAATGGCAATGCCTTTGATACCATGGGAGAATTGAAAATGATTTTCGATACCCATGCTGCCGTAGAGAGTTATAATGCTTCTGAAAAGTTCTTTAGCTGCATGATGGAAGAGAACAACTCCGTTAGTGAGCACGTACTCAAAATGTCTGGGTACGCCGATAAGCTTGTGTCCTTGGGAATAACGATTCCCATTGACTTAGGCATACATCGCGTTCTCCAATCTCTGCCACCTAGCTACAAGAGCTTCGTGATGAACTATAATATGCAGGGCATGAAGAAGTCTCTTCCCGAGCTTCTATCAATGCTTAAGACTGCAGAAGTGGAGATTAGGAAAGAACATCAAGTGTTGATGATCAATAAGACCACCGGTTTCAAGAAGGACAAGAAAGGCAAGCAGAAGGGAAAGAAGGGCGGCAAATCTATTGCCGCGCCTGAAAAGAAACCCCGAGCTGGCCCTAAGTCTGACACCGAGTGCTACTATTGCAAGGGGACTGGCCATTGGAAGCGCAACTTCCCCAAGTATTTGGCGGACAAAAAGGCCGGCAAGGCAAACAAAGGTATATGTGATATACATGTTATTGATGTGTACTTGACTAGTACTCGCAGTAGCACCTGGGTATTTGATACGGGATCGGTTGCTAATATATGTAACTCGGTTCAGGGGCTGCGGAAAAAGCGACAACTAGCAAGGGATGAGGTCACGATGCGGGTCGGCAATGGATCAAGAGTTGATGTGATCGCCGTCGGAACACTGCCTCTCCATATGCCGTCGGGATTACTTATAAACCTGAATAATTATTATTTGGTGCCTGCACTAAGCATGAACATTGTATCCGGATCATGTTTGATGCAAAGTGGTTATTCGTTTAAATCTGAAAACAATGGTTGTTCGATTTATATGAATAATATCTTTTATAGTCATGCACCTGTGTTGAATGGTTTATTTCTATTGGATCTCGATAGTAGTATTACGCATATTCATAATGTTGATGCTAAAAGGATTAAACTTGATAATGATATATCTGCATATACGTGGCACTGCCGTCTAGGTCATATTGGCGTTAAACGCATGAAGAAACTCCATTCTGATGGACTTTTGGAATCACTTGATTTTGAATCATTTGATACATGTGAGCCATGCCTTATGGGCAAGATGACTAGAACGCCGTTTTCCGGTTCAATGGAACGGGCGACAGATTTATTGGAAATCATTCATACTGATGTGTGTGGACCAATGAGTGTGTCGGTGCGAGGTGGATATCGTTATTTTGTTACTTTCACGGATGATTTGAGTAGATACGGGTATATCTATTTGATGAAACACAAGTCTGAAACTTTTGAAAAGTTCAAAGAATTTCAGAATGAAGTGGAAAATCATCGTAATAGAAAGATCAAATTTCTACGGTCTGACCGTGGAGGAGAGTATCTTAGTTACGAGTTTAGCACACACATGAAAGAGTGTGGAATAGTTTCACAACTCACGCCTGCCGGAACACCACAACGTAATGGTGTGTCAGAACATCGTAATCGTACTTTATGGATATGGTTCGATCTATGATGTCTCTGACTGACTTGCCACTGTCATTTTGGGGTTATGCACTGGAAACCGCTACATTCACTTTAAATAGGGCACCATCTAAATCCGTTGAAAAGACACCGTATGAATTATGGTTTGGAAACAAACCTAAGCTGTCATTTCTTAAAGTTTGGGGATGTGATGTTTATGTGAAGAAACTTCAACCAGATAAACTCGAACCCAAAGCGAAAAAAATGCGTCTTCATAGGATACCCTAAGGAAACGATTGGGTATACCTTCTATCACAGATCCGAGGGCAAGGTCTTTGTTGCCAAGAATGGATCCTTTCTTGAGAAGGAGTTTCTCACGAAAGGTGTGAGTAGTCGGAAGGTAGAACTCGAAGAGGTTATTGAACCTTCTCTTCATGAAATGGCGAGTAGCACAGCACCGGAAGTTGTTTCGGAGTTGACTTCACCTAATGAAGAGAGAGCTAATGATATTGATCATGAAACTCCGAAAGAGGATACTACCGAACCTCGCAGGTCAAGCAGGACACGTGCAGCTCCTGAACTGTACAGCAATCCTGTTATGAATTTCATGATTGATGAAATAGATGACCCTGCGATGTATGAAGAAGCGATGATGAGCCCTGATTCCAAAAAATGGCTAGAAGCCATGAAATCTGAGATGGGATCCATGTACGAAAACCAGGTTTGGACCTTGGTGGACTTACCTCACGATCGAAAGGCCGTTGAGAATAAATGGATTTCAAAAGAAAAACTAATGCTGATGGTAATGTAACCATCTATAAGGCTCGACTTGTCGCAAAGGGGTTTCGAAAAATTCAAGGAGTTGACTACGATGAGACATTCTCTCC
>CAJUXJ010001878.1:19568-31839 GCA_910589775.1 Avena eriantha | reverse complement strand
TTTCGCACTTTATGTCCGTTTTCATGAGCTATTGCCCATAGTTTTGGGCTTCTTGGGCGATTTACAACGACCGTTAAACCAAATACATGTTTGAGATTTATGACAAAAAAACTCGCTTTTTGCACTTTATGGCCCATTTTCATGAGCTATTGACCATAGTTTGGGCGTTCTAGGGCGATTTATATAGAGCATAAGACCCGATACATGTTTGAGAGTTATGACCGAAAGCTCTCCCTTTTTCGCTTTATGGCCATTTCATGAGCTATGCCCATAGTTTTGGGCTTCTTGGGCGATTTACAACGAGCGAAATACCCGACCACAATGCTTGGAGAGTTATGACCAAAAACTCGCCGTTTTTTGCACTTTATGGCCATTTTCATGAGCTATTAACCATATTTTGGGGTTTATGGGGATTTATATAGAGCATAAACCCGATACATGTTTGAGAGTTATGACCAAAACCTCGTCGTTTCGTGCTTATGGACATTTTCATGAGCTATTGCCTAGAGTTTTGGGGTTCGAGGGTAATTTACAATGACCGTAAGACCTACTACATGTTTGAGAGTTATGACCAAAACTCGTCGTTTTCGCGCTTTATGGCCGTTTTCATGAGCTATTGCCCATAGTTTTGGGCTTCTTGGGCGATTTACAACGATCGTAAGACCCAATACATGTTTGAGATTTATGACGAAAAACTCGCCGTTTTTGCGCTTTATGGCCATTTTCATGAGCTATTGTCCATAGTTTTGGGGTTCGAGGGCGATTTACAACGATCATAAGACCCAATACATGTTTGAGAGTTATGACCAAAAAATCGTCGTTTTCGAGCTTTATGGCCGTTTTCATGAGCTATTGCCCATAGTTTTAGGCTTCTTGGGTGATTTACAATGATCGTAAGACCAATACATGTTTGAGATTTATGACCAAACACTCGTCGTTTTCTGCTCTATGGACATTTCATGAGCTATTGCCTAGAGTTTGGGGTTTCGAGGGTAATTTACAATGACCGTAAGACCTACTACATGTTTGAGAGTTATGACCAAAACTCATCGTTTTCGGGCTTTAGGTCTGTTTTCATGAGCTATTGCCCATAGTTTTGGGCTTCCTTGGGCCGATTTTAGAACGATCGTAAAACCCAATACATGTTTGAGATTTCTGACAAAAAACTCGCCGTTTTTGCGCTTTATGGCCATTTTCATGAGCTATTGTCCATAGTTTTGGGGTTCGAGGGCGATTTCAACGACCATAAGATCCAATACATGTTGAGAGTTATGACCAAAAAATCGTCGTTTTCGAGCTTTATGGCTATTCTCATGAGCTAATTGCCCATAGTTTTAGGCTTCTTGGGTGATTTAGAATGATCGTAAGACCAAATACATGTTTGAGATTTATGACCAAAACTTGCCCTTTTTGCGCTTTATGGACGTTTTCATGAGCTAATGACCATAGTTTTGGGCTTCTAGGGCGATTTACAAGGAGCGTAAGACGCGATACAATGCTTGAGAGTTATAACCAAAAACTTGTCGTTTTCGCTCTTTATGTCTGTTTTCATGAGCAATAGCCCATAGTTTGGGGTTCGAGGGCGATTTACAATGACCGTAAGACCTGATACATGTTTGAGAGTTATGACCAAAAACCTCGTCGTTTTCACGCTTTATGGCCACGTTCATGAGCTATTGCCCATAGTTTTGGGTTCTAGGGAGATTTAAAATGACCGTAAGACTAGATACATGTTTGAGAGGGATGACCTAAAATTCGTCGTTTTCGTCGCTTTATGACCGTTTTCATGAGCTATTACCCATAGTTTGGGCTTCTTGGGCAATTTACAATGACCGTAAGACCCGATACATGTTATATAGTTATGACCAAAAACTCGTTGTTTTCGCGCTTTATGTCCGTTTTCATGAGCTATTGCCCATAGTTTTGGGCTTCTTGGGCGATTTACAACGATCGTAAAACCAAATACATGTTTGAGATTTATGACAAAAAACTCGCTGTTTTTGCACTTTATGGCCATTTTCATGAGCTATTGACCATAGTTTGGGCGTTCTAGGGCGATTTATATAGAGCATAAGACCCGATACATGTTTGAGAGTTATGACCAAAAACTCTCCCTTTTTGCGCTTTTATGGCCATTTTCATGAGCTATTGCCATAGTTTTGGGCTTCTTGGGCGATTTACAACGAGCGAAATACCCGACACAATGCTTGAGAGTTATGACCAAAAACTCGCCGTTTTTTGCACTTTATGGCCATTTTCATGAGCTATTGACCATATTTTGGGGGTTCTTGGGTGATTTATATAGAGCATAAAACCCGATACATGTTTGAGAGTTATGACCAAACACTCGTCGTTTTCGTGCTTAATGGACATTTTCATGAGCTATTGCCTAGAGTTTTGGGGTTCGAGGGTAATTTACAATGACCGTAAGACCTACTACATGTTTGAGAGTTATGACCAAAACTCATCGTTTTCGCGCTTTATGGCTGTTTTCATGAGCTATTGCCCATAGTTTTGGGCTTCTTGGCGATTTAGAACGATCGTAAAACCCAATACATGTTTGAGATTTCTGACAAAAACTCGCCGTTTTTGCGCTTTATGGCCATTTCATGAGCTATTGTCCATAGTTTTGGGGTCCGAGGGCGATTTACAACGACCATAAGACCCAATACATGTTTGAGAGTTATGACCAAAAAATCGTCGTTTTCGAGCTTTATGGCTATTCTCATGAGCTATTGCCCATAGTTTTAGGCTTCTTGGGTGATTTACAATGATCGTAAGACCAATTACATGTTTGAGATTTATGACCAAAAACTTGCCCTTTTTGCGCTTTATGGACGTTTTCATGAGCTAATGACCATAGTTTTGGGCTTCTAGGGCGATTTACAAGGAGCGTAAGACGCGATACAATGCTTGAGAGTTATAACCAAAAACTTGTCGTTTTCGCTCTTTATGTCTGTTTTCATGAGCAATAGCCCATAGTTTTGGGGTTCGAGGGCGATTTACAATGACCGTAAGACCTGATACATGTTTGAGAGTTATGACCAAAAACTCGTCGTTTTCACGCTTTATGGCCACGTTCATGAGCTATTGCCCATAGTTTTGGGTTCTAGGGAGATTTAAAATGACCGTAAGACTAGATACATGTTTGAGAGGGATGACCTAAAATTCGTCGTTTTCGTGCTTTATGACCTGTTTTCATGAGCTATTACCCATAGTTTTGGGCTTCTTGGGCAATTTACAATGACCGTAAGACCCGATACATGTTATATAGTTATGACCAAAAACTCGTTGTTTTCAGCGCTTTATGTCCGTTTTCATGAGCTATTGCCCATAGTTTTGGGCTTCTTGGCGATTTACAACGACCGTAAAACCAAATACATGTTTGAGATTTATGACAAAAAACTCGCTGTTTTTGCACTTTATGGCCATTTTCATGAGCTATTGACCATAGTTTGGGCGTTCTAGGGCGATTTATATAGAGCATAAGACCCGATACATGTTTGAGAGTTATGACCAAAAACTCTCCCTTTTTGCGCTTTTATGGCCATTTTCATGAGCTATTGCCCATAGTTTTGGGCTTCTTGGGCGATTTACAACGAGCGAAATACCCGACACAATGCTTGAGAGTTATGACCAAAAACTCGCCGTTTTTGCACTTTATGGCCATTTTCATGAGCTATTGACCATATTTTGGGGGTTCTTGGGTGATTTATATAGAGCATAAAACCCGATACATGTTTGAGAGTTATGACCAAACACTCGTCGTTTTCGTGCTTAATGGACATTTTCATGAGCTATTGCCTAGAGTTTTGGGGTTCGAGGGTAATTTACAATGACCGTAAGACCTACTACATGTTTGAGAGTTATGACCAAAACTCATCGTTTTCGCGCTTTATGGCTGTTTTCATGAGCTATTGCCCATAGTTTTGGGCTTCTTGGGCGATTTAGAACGATCGTAAGACCCAATACATGTTTGAGATTTATGACGAAAAACTCGCCGTTTTTGCGCTTTATGGCCATTTTCATGAGCTATTGTCCATAGTTTTGGGGTTCGAGGGCGATTTACAACGATCATAAGACCCAATACATGTTTGAGAGTTATGACCAAAAAATCGTCGTTTTCGAGCTTTATGGCCGTTTTCATGAGCTATTGCCCATAGTTTTAGGCTTCTTGGGTGATTTACAATGATCGTAAGACCAAATACATGTTTGAGATTTATGACCAAACACTCGTCGTTTTCGTGCTCTATGGACATTTTCATGAGCTATTGCCTAGAGTTTGGGGTTCGAGGGTAATTTACAATGACCGTAAGACCTACTACATGTTTGAGAGTTATGACCAAAACTCATCGTTTTCGCGCTTTATGGCTGTTTTCATGAGCTATTGCCCATAGTTTTGGGCTTCTTGGGCGATTTAGAACGATCGTAAAACCCAATACATGTTTGAGATTTCTGACAAAAAACTCGCCGTTTTTGCGCTTTATGGCCATTTTCATGAGCTATTGTCCATAGTTTTGGGGTTCGAGGGCGATTTACAACGACCATAAGATCCAATACATGTTTGAGAGTTATGACCAAAAAATCGTCGTTTTCGAGCTTTATGGCTATTCTCATGAGCTATTGCCCATAGTTTTAGGCTTCTTGGGTGATTTACAATGATCGTAAGACCAAATACATGTTTGAGATTTATGACCAAAAACTTGCCCTTTTTGCGCTTTATGGACGTTTTCATGAGCTAATGACCATAGTTTTGGGCTTCTAGGGCGATTTACAAGGAGCGTAAGACGCGATACAATGCTTGAGAGTTATAACCAAAAACTTGTCGTTTTCGCTCTTTATGTCTGTTTTCATGAGCAATAGCCCATAGTTTTGGGGTTCGAGGGCGATTTACAATGACCGTAAGACCTGATACATGTTTGAGAGTTATGACCAAAAACTCGTCGTTTTCACGCTTTATGGCCATGTTCATGAGCTATTGCCCATAGTTTTGGGTTCTAGGGAGATTTAAAATGACCGTAAGACTAGATACATGTTTGAGAGGGATGACCTAAAATTCGTCGTTTTCGCGCTTTATGACCGTTTTCATGAGCTATTACCCATAGTTTTGGGCTTCTTGGGCAATTTACAATGACCGTAAGACCCGATACATGTTATATAGTTATGACCAAAAACTCGTTGTTTTCAGCGCTTTATGTCCGTTTTCATGAGCTATTGCCCATAGTTTTGGGCTTCTTGGCGATTTACAACGACCGTAAAACCAAATACATGTTTGAGATTTATGACAAAAAACTCGCTGTTTTTGCACTTTATGGCCATTTTCATGAGCTATTGACCATAGTTTGGGCGTTCTAGGGCGATTTATATAGAGCATAAGACCCGATACATGTTTGAGAGTTATGACCAAAAACTCTCCCTTTTTGCGCTTTATGGCCATTTTCATGAGCTATTGCCCATAGTTTTGGGCTTCTTGGGCGATTTACAACGAGCGAAATACCCGACACAATGCTTGAGAGTTATGACCAAAAACTCGCCGTTTTTGCACTTTATGGCCATTTTCATGAGCTATTGACCATATTTTGGGGGTTCTTGGGTGATTTATATAGAGCATAAAACCCGATACATGTTTGAGAGTTATGACCAAACACTCGTCGTTTTCGTGCTTAATGGACATTTTCATGAGCTATTGCCTAGAGTTTTGGGGTTCGAGGGTAATTTACAATGACCGTAAGACCTACTACATGTTTGAGAGTTATGACCAAAACTCATCGTTTTCGCGCTTTATGGCTGTTTTCATGAGCTATTGCCCATAGTTTTGGGCTTCTTGGGCGATTTAGAACGATCGTAAGACCCAATACATGTTTGAGATTTATGACGAAAAACTCGCCGTTTTTGCGCTTTATGGCCATTTTCATGAGCTATTGTCCATAGTTTTGGGGTTCGAGGGCGATTTACAACGATCATAAGAGCCAATACATGTTTGAGAGTTATGACCAAAAAATCGTCGTTTTCGAGCTTTATGGCCGTTTTCATGAGCTATTGCCCATAGTTTTAGGCTTCTTGGGTGATTTACAATGATCGTAAGACCAAATACATGTTTGAGATTGATGACCAAACACTCGTCGTTTTCGTGCTCTATGGACATTTTCATGAGCTATTGCCTAGAGTTTGGGGTTCGAGGGTAATTTACAATGACCGTAAGACCTACTACATGTTTGAGAGTTATGACCAAAACTCATCGTTTTCGCGCTTTATGGCTGTTTCATGAGCTATTGCCCATAGTTTTGGGCTTCTTGGGCGATTTAGAACGATCGTAAAACCCAATACATGTTTGAGATTTCTGACAAAAAACTCGCCGTTTTTGCGCTTTATGGCCATTTTCATGAGCTATTGTCCATAGTTTTGGGGTTCGAGGGCGATTTACAACGACCATAAGATCCAATACATGTTTGAGAGTTATGACCAAAAAATCGTCGTTTTCGAGCTTTATGGCTATTCTCATGAGCTATTGCCCATAGTTTTAGGCTTCTTGGGTGATTTAGAATGATCGTAAGACCAAATACATGTTTGAGATTATGACCAAAAACTTGCCCTTTTTGCGCTTTATGGACGTTTTCATGAGCTAATGACCATAGTTTTGGGCTTCTAGGGCGATTTACAAGGAGCGTAAGACGCGATACAATGCTTGAGAGTTATAACCAAAAACTTGTCGTTTTCGCTCTTTATGTCTGTTTTCATGAGCAATAGCCCATAGTTTTGGGGTTCGAGGGCGATTTACAATGACCGTAAGACCTGATACATGTTTGAGAGTTATGACCAAAACCTCGTCGTTTTCACGCTTTATGGCCATGTTCATGAGCTATTGCCCATAGTTTTGGGTTCTAGGGAGATTTAAAATGACCGTAAGACTAGATACATGTTTGAGAGTGATGACCTAAAATTCGTCGTTTTCGCGCTTTATGACCTGTTTTCATGAGCTATTACCCATAGTTTTGGGCTTCTTGGGCAATTTACAATGACCGTAAGACCCGATACATGTTATATAGTTATGACCAAAAACTCGTTGTTTTCAGCGCTTTATGTCCGTTTTCATGAGCTATTGCCCATAGTTTTGGGCTTCTTGGCGATTTACAACGACCGTAAAACCAAATACATGTTTGAGATTTATGACAAAAAACTCGCTGTGTTTTGCACTTTATGGCCATTTTCATGAGCTATTGACCATAGTTTGGGCGTTCTAGGGCGATTTATATAGAGCATAAGACCCGATACATGTTTGAGAGTTATGACCAAAAACTCTCCCTTTTTGCGCTTTTATGGCCATTTTCATGAGCTATTGCCCATAGTTTTGGGCTTCTTGGGCGATTTACAACGAGCGAAATACCCGACACAATGCTTGAGAGTTATGACCAAAAACTCGCCGTTTTTGCACTTTATGGCCATTTTCATGAGCTATTGACCATATTTTGGGGGTTCTTGGGTGATTTATATAGAGCATAAAACCCGATACATGTTTGAGAGTTATGACCAAACACTCGTCGTTTTCGTGCTTAATGGACATTTTCATGAGCTATTGCCTAGAGTTTTGGGGTTCGAGGGTAATTTACAATGACCGTAAGACCTACTACATGTTTGAGAGTTATGACCAAAACTCATCGTTTTCGCGCTTTATGGCTGTTTTCATGAGCTATTGCCCATAGTTTTGGGCTTCTTGGCGATTTAGAACGATCGTAAAACCCAATACATGTTTGAGATTTATGACGAAAAAACTCGCCGTTTTTGCGCTTTATGGCCATTTTCATGAGCTATTGTCCATAGTTTTGGGGTTCGAGGGCGATTTACAACGACCATAAGACCCAATACATGTTTGAGAGTTATGACCAAAAAATCGTCGTTTTCGAGCTTTATGGCTATTCTCATGAGCTATTGCCCATAGTTTTAGGCTTCTTGGGTGATTTACAATGATCGTAAGACCAAATACATGTTTGAGATTTATGACCAAAAACTTGCCCTTTTTGCGCTTTATGGACGTTTTCATGAGCTAATGACCATAGTTTTGGGCTTCTAGGGCGATTTACAAGGAGCGTAAGACGCGATACAATGCTTGAGAGTTATAACCAAAAACTTGTCGTTTTCGCTCTTTATGTCTGTTTTCATGAGCAATAGCCCATAGTTTTGGGGTTCGAGGGCGATTTACAATGACCGTAAGACCTGATACATGTTTGAGAGTTATGACCAAAACCTCGTCGTTTTCACGCTTTATGGCCATGTTCATGAGCTATTGCCCATAGTTTTGGGTTCTAGGGAGATTTAAAATGACCGTAAGACTAGATACATGTTTGAGAGGGATGACCTAAAATTCGTCGTTTTCGCGCTTTATGACTGTTTTCATGAGCTATTACCCATAGTTTTGGGCTTCTTGGGCAATTTACAATGACCGTAAGACCCGATACATGTTATATAGTTATGACCAAAAACTCGTTGTTTTCACGCTTTATGTCCGTTTTCATGAGCTATTGCCCATAGTTTTGGGCTTCTTGGCGATTTACAACGACCGTAAAACCAAATACATGTTTGAGATTTATGACAAAAAACTCGCTTGTTTTGCACTTTATGGCCATTTTCATGAGCTATTGACCATAGTTTGGGCGTTCTAGGGCGATTTATATAGAGCATAAGACCGATACATGTTTGAGAGTTATGACCAAAAACTCTCCCTTTTTGCGCTTTTATGGCCATTTTCATGAGCTATTGCCCATAGTTTTGGGCTTCTTGGGCGATTTACAACGAGCGAAATACCCGACACAATGCTTGAGAGTTATGACCAAAAACTCGCCGTTTTTGCACTTTATGGCCATTTTCATGAGCTATTGACCATATTTTGGGGGTTCTTGGGTGATTTATATAGAGCATAAAACCCGATACATGTTTGAGAGTTATGACCAAACACTCGTCGTTTTCGTGCTTAATGGACATTTTCATGAGCTATTGCCTAGAGTTTTGGGGTTCGAGGGTAATTTACAATGACCGTAAGACCTACTACATGTTTGAGAGTTATGACCAAAACTCATCGTTTTCGCGCTTTATGGCTGTTTTCATGAGCTATTGCCCATAGTTTTGGGCTTCTTGGCGATTTAGAACGATCGTAAAACCAATACATGTTTGAGATTTATGACGAAAAACTCGCCGTTTTTGCGCTTTATGGCCATTTTCATGAGCTATTGTCCATAGTTTTGGGGTTCGAGGGCGATTTACAACGACCATAAGACCCAATACATGTTGAGAGTTATGACCAAAAAATCGTCGTTTTCGAGCTTTATGGCTATTCTCATGAGCTATTGCCCATAGTTTTAGGCTTCTTGGGTGATTTACAATGATCGTAAGACCAAATTACATGTTTGAGATTTATGACCAAAACTTGCCCTTTTTGCGCTTTATGGACGTTTCATGAGCTAATGACCATAGTTTTGGGCTTCTAGGGCGATTTACAAGGAGCGTAAGACGCGATACAATGCTTGAGAGTTATAACCAAAAACTTGTCGTTTTCGCTCTTTATGTCTGTTTTCATGAGCAATAGCCCATAGTTTTGGGGTTCGAGGGCGATTTACAATGACCGTAAGACCTGATACATGTTTGAGAGTTATGACCAAAAACTCGTCGTTTTCACGCTTTATGGCCACTGTTCATGAGCTATTGCCCATAGTTTTGGGTTCTAGGGAGATTTAAAATGACCGTAAGACTAGATACATGTTTGAGAGGGATGACCTAAAATTCGTCGTTTTCGTGCTTTATGACCGTTTTCATGAGCTATTACCCATAGTTTTGGGCTTCTTGGAGCATATTTACAATGACCGTAAGACCCGATACATGTTATATAGTTATGACCAAAAACTCGTTGTTTTCTCGCTTTATGTCCGTTTTCATGAGCTATTGCCCATAGTTTTGGGCTTCTTGGGCGATTTACAACGACCGTAAAACCAAATACATGTTTGAGATTTATGACAAAAAACTCGCTGGTGTTTGCACTTTATGGCCATTTCATGAGCTATTGACCATAGTTTGGGCGTTCTAGGGCGATTTATATAGAGCATAGACCGATACATGTTTTGAGAGTTATGACCAAAAACTCTCCCTTTTGCGCTTTTATGGCCATTTTCATGAGCTATTTGCCCATAGTTTTGGGCTTCTTGGGCGATTTACAACGAGCGAAATACCCGACACAATGCTTGAGAGTTATGACCAAAAACTCGCCGTTTTTTGGCACTTTATGGCCATTTTCATGAGCTATTGACCATATTTTGGGGGGTTCTTGGGTGATTTATATAGAGCATAAAACCCGATACATGTTTGAGAGTATGACCAAACACTCGTCGTTTTCGTGCTTAATGGACATTTTCATGAGCTATTGCCTAGAGTTTTTGGGTTCGAGGGTAAATTTACAATGACCGTAAGCACCTACCTACAGGTTTGAGCGTTATGACCAAACTCATCGTTTTCGCGCTTATGGCTGTTTCATGAGCTATCGCCCATAGTTTTTGGGCTTCTTGCGATTTAGAAGGATCGTAAAACCCAATACATGTTTGAGATTATGACGAAAAACTCGCCGTTTTTGCGCTTTTGGCCATTTACATGAGCTATTGTTCCATAGTTTGAAGGGTTCGAGGGCGATTTACAACGATCATAAGACCCAATACATTGTTTGAGAGTTTATGACCAAAAAATCGTCGTCACTGCGAGCTTTATGGCTATTCTCATGAGCTATTGCCCATAGTTTTAGGCTTCTTGGGGATTTACAATGATCGTAAGACCATTACATGTTGAGATTTATGACCAAAAACTTGCCCTTTTTGCGCTTTATAGACGTTTTCATGAGCTAATGACCATAGTTTTGGGCTTCTAGGGCGATTTACAAGGAGCGTAAGACGCGATACAATGCTTGAGAGTTATAACCCAAAACTTGTCGTTTTCGCTCTTTATGTCTATTTTCATGAGCCAATAGCCCATAGTTTTGGGGTTCGAGGGCGATTTACAATGACCGTAAGACCGGATACATATTTGAGAGTTATGACCAAAAAAATCGTCGTTTTCACGCTTTATGGTCACGTTCATGAGCTATTGCCCATAGTTTTGGGTTCTAGGGAGATTTAAAATGACCGTAAGACTAGATACATGTTTGAGAGGGATGACCTAAAATTCGTCGTTTTCGTGCTTTATGATCTGTTTTCATGAGCTATTACCCATAGTTTTGGGCTTCTTGGGCATTTACAATGACCGTAAGACCCGATACATGTTATATAGTTTATGACCAAAAACTCGTTGTTTCCTCGCTTTATGTCCGTTTTCATGAGCTATTGCCCATAGTTTTGGGCTTCTTGGGCGATTTACAACGACCGTAAAACCAAATACATGTTTGAGATTTATGACAAAAACTCGCTGTGTTTTGCACTTTATGGCCATTTTCATGAGCTATTGACCATAGTTTGGGCGTTCTAGGGCGATTATATAGAGCATAAGACCGATACATGTTTGAGAGTTATGACCAAAACTCTCCCTTTTTGCGCTTTTATGGCCATTTTCATGAGCTATATGCCCATAGTTTTGGCTTCTTGGGTGATTTACAACGAGCGAAATACCCGACACAATGCTTGAGAGTTATGACCAAAACTCGCCGTTTTGGCACTTTATGGCCATTTTCATGAGCTATTGACCATATTTTGGGGGTTCTTGGGTGATTTATTATGAGCATAAACCCGATACATGTTTTGAGAGTTATGACCAAACACTCGTCGTTTTCGTGCTTAATGGACATTTTCATGAGCTATCGCCTAGAGTTTTGGGGTTCGAGGGTAATTTACAATGACCGTAAGACCTACTAGATGTTTGAGAGTTATGACCAAAACTCATCGTTTTCCGAGCGCTTATGGATGTTTTTCATGAGCTATCGCCCATAGTTTTGGGCTTCTTCGGCGATTTAGAAGGATCGTAAAACCCAATACATGTTTTGAGATTTATGACGAAAACTCGCCGTTTTTTTGCGCTTTATGGCCATTTACATGAGCTATTGTTCCATAGTTTTGAGGTTCGAGGGCGATTTACAACGATCATAAGACCCAATACATGTTTGAGAGTTATGACCAAAAAATCGTCGTCTTCGAGCTTTATGGCTATTCTCATGAGCTATTGCCCATTAGTTTTAGGCTTCTTGGGAGATTTACAATGATCGTAAGACCATTACATGTTTGAGATTTATGACCAAAAACTTGCCCTTTTA
>CAJUXJ010001878.1:0-18568 GCA_910589775.1 Avena eriantha | reverse complement strand
TTTTCATGAGCTATTGCCTAGAGTTTGGGTTCGAGGGTATTTACAATGACCGTAAGACCTACTACATGTTTGAGAGTTATGACCAAAACTCATCGTTTTCGCGCTTTATGGCTGTTTTCATGAGCTATTGCCCATAGTTTGGGCTTCTTGGGCGATTTACAACGATCGTAAGACCCAATACATGTTTGAGATTTATGACGAAAAACTCGCCGTTTTTGCGCTTTATGGCCATTTTCATGAGCTATTGTCCATAGTTTTGGGGTTCGAGGGCGATTTACAACGATCATAAGACCAATACATGTTTGAGAGTTATGACCAAAAAATCGTCGTTTTCGAGCTTTATGGCCGTTTTCATGAGCTATTGCCCATAGTTTTAGGCTTCTTGGGTGATTTACAATGATCGTAAGACCAAATACATGTTGAGAGTTATGACCAAACACTCGTCGTTTTCGATGCTCTATGGACATTTTCATGAGCTATTGCTAGAGTTTGGGGTCGAGGGTAATTTATCAATGACCGTAAGACCTACTACATGTTTGAGAGTTATGACCAAAACTCATCGTTTTCGCGCTTTATGGCTGTTTCATGAGCTATCGCCCATAGTTTTGGGCTTCTGGCGATTTAGAACGGATCGTAAAACCCAATACATGTTTGAGATTTATGACGAAAAAACTCGCCGTTTTTGCGCTTTATGGCCATTTTACATGAGCTATTGTCCATAGTTTTGGGGTCCGAGGGCGATTTACAACGACCATAAGACCCAATACATGTTTGAGAGTTATGACCAAAAAATCGTCGTTTTCGAGCTTTATGGCTATTCTCATGAGCTATTGCCCATAGTTTTAGGCTTCTTGGGTGATTTACAATGATCGTAAGACCAATACATGTTTGAGATTTATGACCAAAAACTTGCCCTTTTTGCGCTTTATGGACGTTTTCATGAGCTAATGACCATAGTTTTGGGCTTCTAGGGCGATTTACAAGGAGCGTAAGACGCGATACAATGCTTGAGAGTTATAACCAAAAACTTGTCGTTTTCGCTCTTTATGTTTGTTTTCATGAGCAATAGCCCATAGTTTTGGGGTTCGAGGGTGATTTACAATGACCGTAAGACCTGATACATGTTTGAGAGTTATGACCAAAACTCGTCGTTTTCACGCTTTATGGCCATGTTCATGAGCTATTGCCCATAGTTTTGGGTTCTAGGGAGATTTAAAATGACCGTAAGACTAGATACATGTTTGAGAGGGATGACCTAAAATTCGTCGTTTTCGTGCTTTATGACCGTTTTCATGAGCTATTACCCATAGTTTTGGGCTTCTTGGGCAATTTACAATGACCGTAAGACCCGATACATGTTATATAGTTATGACCAAAAACTCGTTGTTTTCGCGCTTTATGTCCGTTTTCATGAGCTATTGCCCATAGTTTTGGGCTTCTTGGGCGATTTACAACGACCGTAAAACCAAATACATGTTTGAGATTTATGACAAAAAACTCGCTGTTTTTGCACTTTATGGCCATTTTCATGAGCTATTGACCATAGTTTGGGCGTTCTAGGGCGATTTATATAGAGCATAAGACCCGATACATGTTTGAGAGTTATGACCAAAAACTCTCCCTTTTTGCGCTTTATGGCCATTTTCATGAGCTATTGCCCATAGTTTTGGGCTTCTTGGGCGATTTACAACGAGCGAAATACCCGACACAATGCTTGAGAGTTATGACCAAAAACTCGCCGTTTTTGCACTTTATGGCCATTTTCATGAGCTATTGACCATATTTTGGGGGTTCTTGGGTGATTTATATAGAGCATAAAACCCGATACATGTTTGAGAGTTATGACCAAACACTCGTCGTTTTCGTGCTTAATGGACATTTTCATGAGCTATTGCCTAGAGTTTTGGGGTTCGAGGGTAATTTACAATGACCGTAAGACCTACTACATGTTTGAGAGTTATGACCAAAACTCATCGTTTTCGCGCTTTATGGCTTGTTTTCATGAGCTATTGCCCATAGTTTTGGGCTTCTTGGGCGATTTAGAACGATCGTAAGACCCAATACATGTTTGAGATTTATGACGAAAAACTCGCCGTTTTTGCGCTTTATGGCCATTTTC
Source organism: Avena eriantha (assembly GCA_910589775.1). Classification (NCBI taxonomy): domain Eukaryota; kingdom Viridiplantae; phylum Streptophyta; class Magnoliopsida; order Poales; family Poaceae; genus Avena; species Avena eriantha. The sequence continues at coordinate 16,449 of CAJUXJ010001878.1, read as the reverse complement.
ATGAGCTATTGTCCATAGTTTTGGGTTCGAGGGCGATTTACAACGATCATAAGAGCCCAATACATGTTTGAGAGTTATGACCAAAAAATCGTCGTTTTCGAGCTTTATGGCCGTTTTCATGAAGCTATTGCCCATAGTTTTAGGCTTCTTGGGTGATTTACAATGATCGTAAGACCAAATACATGTTTGAGATTTATGACCAAACACTCGTCGTTTTCGTGCTCTATGGACATTTTCATGAGCTATTGCCTAGAGTTTGGGGTTCGAGGGTAGTTTACAATGACCGTAAGACCTACTACATGTTTGAGAGTTATGACCAAAACTCATCGTTTTCGCGCATTATGGCTGTTTTCATGAGCTATTGCCCATAGTTTTGGGCTTCTTGGCGATTTAGAACGATCGTAAAACCCAATACATGTTTGAGATTTCTGACAAAAAACTCGCCGTTTTTGCGCTTTATGGCCTTTTCATGAGCTATTGTCCATAGTTTTGGGGTCCGAGGGCGATTTACAACGACCATAAGACCCAATACATGTTTGAGAGTTATGACCAAAAAATCGTCGTTTTCGAGCTTTATGGCTATTCTCATGAGCTATTGCCCATAGTTTTAGGCTTCTTGGGTGATTTACAATGATCGTAAGACCAAATACATGTTTGAGATTTATGACCAAAAACTTGCCCTTTTTGCGCTTTATGGACGTTTTCATGAGCTAATGACCATAGTTTTGGGCTTCTAGGGCGATTTACAAGGAGCGTAAGACGCGATACAATGCTTGAGAGTTATAACCAAAAACTTGTCGTTTTCGCTCTTTATGTCTGTTTTCATGAGCAATAGCCCATAGTTTTGGGGTTCGAGGGCGATTTACAATGACCGTAAGACCTGATACATGTTTGAGAGTTATGACCAAAAACTCGTCGTTTTCACGCTTTATGGCCACGTTCATGAGCTATTGCCCATAGTTTTGGGTTCTAGGGAGATTTAAAATGACCGTAAGACTAGATACATGTTTGAGAGGGATGACCTAAAATTCGTCGTTTTCGTGCTTTATGACCGTTTTCATGAGCTATTACCCATAGTTTTGGGCTTCTTGGGCAATTTACAATGACCGTAAGACCCGATACATGTTATATAGTTATGACCAAAAACTCGTTGTTTTCGCGCTTTATGTCCGTTTTCATGAGCTATTGCCCATAGTTTTGGGCTTCTTGGGCGATTTACAACGACCGTAAAACCAAATACATGTTTGAGATTTATGACAAAAAACTCGCTGTTTTTGCACTTTATGGCCATTTTCATGAGCTATTGACCATAGTTTGGGCGTTCTAGGGCGATTTATATAGAGCATAAGACCCGATACATGTTTGAGAGTTATGACCAAAAACTCTCCCTTTTGCGCTTTATGGCCATTTTCATGAGCTATTGCCCATAGTTTTGGGCTTCTTGGGCGATTTACAACGAGCGAAATACCCGACACAATGCTTGAGAGTTATGACCAAAAACTCGCCGTTTTTGCACTTTATGGCCATTTTCATGAGCTATTGACCATATTTTGGGGGTTCTTGGGTGATTTATATAGAGCATAAAACCCGATACATGTTTGAGAGTTATGACCAAACACTCGTCGTTTTCGTGCTTAATGGACATTTTCATGAGCTATTGCCTAGAGTTTTGGGGTTCGAGGGTAATTTACAATGACCGTAAGACCTACTACATGTTTGAGAGTTATGACCAAAACTCATCGTTTTCGCGCTTTATGGCTGTTTTCATGAGCTATTGCCCATAGTTTTGGGCTTCTTGGGCGATTTAGAACGATCGTAAGACCCAATACATGTTTGAGATTTATGACGAAAAACTCGCCGTTTTTGCGCTTTATGGCCATTTTCATGAGCTATTGTCCATAGTTTTGGGGTTCGAGGGCGATTTACAACGATCATAAGACCCAATACATGTTTGAGAGTTATGACCAAAAAATCGTCGTTTTCGAGCTTTATGGCCGTTTTCATGAGCTATTGCCCATAGTTTTAGGCTTCTTGGGTGATTTACAATGATCGTAAGACCAAATACATGTTTGAGATTTATGACCAAACACTCGTCGTTTTCGTGCTCTATGGACATTTTCATGAGCTATTGCCTAGAGTTTGGGGTTCGAGGGTAATTTACAATGACCGTAAGACCTACTACATGTTTGAGAGTTATGACCAAAACTCATCGTTTTCGCGCATTATGGCTGTTTTCATGAGCTATTGCCCATAGTTTTGGGCTTCTTGGCGATTTAGAACGATCGTAAAACCCAATACATGTTTGAGATTTCTGACAAAAACTCGCCGTTTTTGCGCTTTATGGCCATTTTCATGAGCTATTGTCCATAGTTTTGGGGTCCGAGGGCGATTTACAACGACCATAAGACCCAATACATGTTTGAGAGTTATGACCAAAAAATCGTCGTTTTCGAGCTTTATGGCTATTCTCATGAGCTATTGCCCATAGTTTTAGGCTTCTTGGGTGATTTACAATGATCGTAAGACCAAATACATGTTTGAGATTTATGACCAAAAACTTGCCCTTTTTGCGCTTTATGGACGTTTTCATGAGCTAATGACCATAGTTTTGGGCTTCTAGGGCGATTTACAAGGAGCGTAAGACGCGATACAATGCTTGAGAGTTATAACCAAAAACTTGTCGTTTTCGCTCTTTATGTCTGTTTTCATGAGCAATAGCCCATAGTTTTGGGGTTCGAGGGCGATTTACAATGACCGTAAGACCTGATACATGTTTGAGAGTTATGACCAAAAACTCGTCGTTTTCACGCTTTATGGCCACGTTCATGAGCTATTGCCCATAGTTTTGGGTTCTAGGGAGATTTAAAATGACCGTAAGACTAGATACATGTTTGAGAGGGATGACCTAAAATTCGTCGTTTTCGTGCTTTATGACCGTTTTCATGAGCTATTACCCATAGTTTTGGGCTTCTTGGGCAATTTACAATGACCGTAAGACCCGATACATGTTATATAGTTATGACCAAAAACTCGTTGTTTTCGCGCTTTATGTCCGTTTTCATGAGCTATTGCCCATAGTTTTGGGCTTCTTGGGCGATTTACAACGACCGTAAAACCAAATACATGTTTGAGATTTATGACAAAAAACTCGCTGTTTTTGCACTTTATGGCCATTTTCATGAGCTATTGACCATAGTTTGGGCGTTCTAGGGCGATTTATATAGAGCATAAGACCCGATACATGTTTGAGAGTTATGACCAAAAACTCTCCCTTTTTGCGCTTTATGGCCATTTTCATGAGCTATTGCCCATAGTTTTGGGCTTCTTGGGCGATTTACAACGAGCGAAATACCCGACACAATGCTTGAGAGTTATGACCAAAAACTCGCCGTTTTTGCACTTTATGGCCATTTTCATGAGCTATTGACCATATTTTGGGGTTCTTGGGTGATTTATATAGAGCATAAAACCCGATACATGTTTGAGAGTTATGACCAAACACTCGTCGTTTTCGTGCTTAATGGACATTTTCATGAGCTATTGCCTAGAGTTTTGGGGTTCGAGGGTAATTTACAATGACCGTAAGACCTACTACATGTTTGAGAGTTATGACCAAAACTCATCGTTTTCGCGCTTTATGGCTGTTTTCATGAGCTATTGCCCATAGTTTTGGGCTTCTTGGGCGATTTAGAACGATCGTAAGACCCAATACATGTTTGAGATTTATGACGAAAAACTCGCCGTTTTTGCGCTTTATGGCCATTTTCATGAGCTATTGTCCATAGTTTTGGGGTTCGAGGGCGATTTACAACGATCATAAGACCCAATACATGTTTGAGAGTTATGACCAAAAAATCGTCGTTTTCGAGCTTTATGGCCGTTTTCATGAGCTATTGCCCATAGTTTTAGGCTTCTTGGGTGATTTACAATGATCGTAAGACCAAATACATGTTTGAGATTTATGACCAAACACTCGTCGTTTTCGTGCTCTATGGACATTTTCATGAGCTATTGCCTAGAGTTTGGGGTTCGAGGGTAATTTACAATGACCGTAAGACCTACTACATGTTTGAGAGTTATGACCAAAACTCATCGTTTTCGCGCTTTATGGCTGTTTTCATGAGCTATTGCCCATAGTTTTGGGCTTCTTGGCGATTTAGAACGATCGTAAAACCCAATACATGTTTGAGATTTCTGACAAAAAACTCGCCGTTTTTTGCGCTTTATGGCCATTTTCATGAGCTATTGTCCATAGTTTTGGGGTCCGAGGGCGATTTACAACGACCATAAGACCCAATACATGTTTGAGAGTTATGACCAAAAAATCGTCGTTTTCGAGCTTTATGGCTATTCTCATGAGCTATTGCCCATAGTTTTAGGCTTCTTGGGTGATTTACAATGATCGTAAGACCAAATACATGTTTGAGATTTATGACCAAAAACTTGCCCTTTTTGCGCTTTATGGACGTTTTCATGAGCTAATGACCATAGTTTTGGGCTTCTAGGGCGATTTACAAGGAGCGTAAGACGCGATACAATGCTTGAGAGTTATAACCAAAAACTTGTCGTTTTCGCTCTTTATGTCTGTTTTCATGAGCAATAGCCCATAGTTTTGGGGTTCGAGGGCGATTTACAATGACCGTAAGACCTGATACATGTTTGAGAGTTATGACCAAAAACTCGTCGTTTTCACGCTTTATGGCCATGTTCATGAGCTATTGCCCATAGTTTTGGGTTCTAGGGAGATTTAAAATGACCGTAAGACTAGATACATGTTTGAGAGGGATGACCTAAAATTCGTCGTTTTCGTGCTTTATGACCGTTTTCATGAGCTATTACCCATAGTTTTGGGCTTCTTGGGCAATTTACAATGACCGTAAGACCCGATACATGTTATATAGTTATGACCAAAAACTCGTTGTTTTCGCGCTTTATGTCCGTTTTCATGAGCTATTGCCCATAGTTTTGGGCTTCTTGGGCGATTTACAACGACCGTAAAACCAAATACATGTTTGAGATTTATGACAAAAAACTCGCTGTTTTTGCACTTTATGGCCATTTTCATGAGCTATTGACCATAGTTTGGGCGTTCTAGGGCGATTTATATAGAGCATAAGACCCGATACATGTTTGAGAGTTATGACCAAAAACTCTCCCTTTTTGCGCTTTATGGCCATTTTCATGAGCTATTGCCCATAGTTTTGGGCTTCTTGGGCGATTTACAACGAGCGAAATACCCGACACAATGCTTGAGAGTTATGACCAAAAACTCGCCGTTTTTGCACTTTATGGCCATTTTCATGAGCTATTGACCATATTTTGGGGGTTCTTGGGTGATTTATATAGAGCATAAAACCCGATACATGTTTGAGAGTTATGACCAAACACTCGTCGTTTTCGTGCTTAATGGACATTTTCATGAGCTATTGCCTAGAGTTTTGGGGTTCGAGGGTAATTTACAATGACCGTAAGACCTACTACATGTTTGAGAGTTATGACCAAAACTCATCGTTTTCGCGCTTTATGGCTGTTTTCATGAGCTATTGCCCATAGTTTTGGGCTTCTTGGGCGATTTAGAACGATCGTAAGACCCAATACATGTTTGAGATTTATGACGAAAAACTCGCCGTTTTTGCGCTTTATGGCCATTTTCATGAGCTATTGTCCATAGTTTTGGGGTTCGAGGGCGATTTACAACGATCATAAGACCCAATACATGTTTGAGAGTTATGACCAAAAAATCGTCGTTTTCGAGCTTTATGGCCGTTTTCATGAGCTATTGCCCATAGTTTTAGGCTTCTTGGGTGATTTACAATGATCGTAAGACCAAATACATGTTTGAGATTTATGACCAAACACTCGTCGTTTTCGTGCTCTATGGACATTTTCATGAGCTATTGCCTAGAGTTTGGGGTTCGAGGGTAATTTACAATGACCGTAAGACCTACTACATGTTTGAGAGTTATGACCAAAACTCATCGTTTTCGCGCTTTATGGCTGTTTTCATGAGCTATTGCCCATAGTTTTGGGCTTCTTGGCGATTTAGAACGATCGTAAAACCCAATACATGTTTGAGATTTCTGACAAAAAACTCGCCGTTTTTGCGCTTTATGGCCATTTTCATGAGCTATTGTCCATAGTTTTGGGGTCCGAGGGCGATTTACAACGACCATAAGACCCAATACATGTTTGAGAGTTATGACCAAAAAATCGTCGTTTTCGAGCTTTATGGCTATTCTCATGAGCTATTGCCCATAGTTTTAGGCTTCTTGGGTGATTTACAATGATCGTAAGACCAAATACATGTTTGAGATTTATGACCAAAAACTTGCCCTTTTTGCGCTTTATGGACGTTTTCATGAGCTAATGACCATAGTTTTGGGCTTCTAGGGCGATTTACAAGGAGCGTAAGACGCGATACAATGCTTGAGAGTTATAACCAAAAACTTGTCGTTTTCGCTCTTTATGTCTGTTTTCATGAGCAATAGCCCATAGTTTTGGGGTTCGAGGGCGATTTACAATGACCGTAAGACCTGATACATGTTTGAGAGTTATGACCAAAAACTCGTCGTTTTCACGCTTTATGGCCATGTTCATGAGCTATTGCCCATAGTTTTGGGTTCTAGGGAGATTTAAAATGACCGTAAGACTAGATACATGTTTGAGAGGGATGACCTAAAATTCGTCGTTTTCGTGCTTTATGACCGTTTTCATGAGCTATTACCCATAGTTTTGGGCTTCTTGGGCAATTTACAATGACCGTAAGACCCGATACATGTTATATAGTTATGACCAAAAACTCGTTGTTTTCGCGCTTTATGTCCGTTTTCATGAGCTATTGCCCATAGTTTTGGGCTTCTTGGGCGATTTACAACGACCGTAAAACCAAATACATGTTTGAGATTTATGACAAAAAACTCGCTGTTTTTGCACTTTATGGCCATTTTCATGAGCTATTGACCATAGTTTGGGCGTTCTAGGGCGATTTATATAGAGCATAAGACCCGATACATGTTTGAGAGTTATGACCAAAAACTCTCCCTTTTTGCGCTTTATGGCCATTTTCATGAGCTATTGCCCATAGTTTTGGGCTTCTTGGGCGATTTACAACGAGCGAAATACCCGACACAATGCTTGAGAGTTATGACCAAAAACTCGCCGTTTTTGCACTTTATGGCCATTTTCATGAGCTATTGACCATATTTTGGGGGTTCTTGGGTGATTTATATAGAGCATAAAACCCGATACATGTTTGAGAGTTATGACCAAACACTCGTCGTTTTCGTGCTTAGTGGACATTTTCATGAGCTATTGCCTAGAGTTTTGGGGTTCGAGGGTAATTTACAATGACCGTAAGACCTACTACATGTTTGAGAGTTATGACCAAAACTCATCGTTTTCGCGCTTTATGGCTGTTTTCATGAGCTATTGCCCATAGTTTTGGGCTTCTTGGGCGATTTAGAACGATCGTAAGACCCAATACATGTTTGAGATTTATGACGAAAAACTCGCCGTTTTTGCGCTTTATGGCCATTTTCATGAGCTATTGTCCATAGTTTTGGGGTTCGAGGGCGATTTACAACGATCATAAGAGCCAATACATGTTTGAGAGTTATGACCAAAAAATCGTCGTTTTCGAGCTTTATGGCCGTTTTCATGAGCTATTGCCCATAGTTTTAGGCTTCTTGGGTGATTTACAATGATCGTAAGACCAAATACATGTTTGAGATTTATGACCAAACACTCGTCGTTTTCGTGCTCTATGGACATTTTCATGAGCTATTGCCTAGAGTTTGGGGTTCGAGGGTAATTTACAATGACCGTAAGACCTACTACATGTTTGAGAGTTATGACCAAAACTCATCGTTTTCGCGCTTTATGGCTGTTTTCATGAGCTATTGCCCATAGTTTTGGGCTTCTTGGCGATTTAGAACGATCGTAAAACCCAATACATGTTTGAGATTTCTGACAAAAAACTCGCCGTTTTTGCGCTTTATGGCCATTTTCATGAGCTATTGTCCATAGTTTTGGGGTCCGAGGGCGATTTACAACTGACCATAAGACCCAATACATGTTTGAGAGTTATGACCAAAAAATCGTCGTTTTCGAGCTTTATGGCTATTCTCATGAGCTATTGCCCATAGTTTTAGGCTTCTTGGGTGATTTACAATGATCGTAAGACCAAATACATGTTTGAGATTTATGACCAAAAACTTGCCCTTTTTGCGCTTTATGGACGTTTTCATGAGCTAATGACCATAGTTTTGGGCTTCTAGGGCGATTTACAAGGAGCGTAAGACGCGATACAATGCTTGAGAGTTATAACCAAAAACTTGTCGTTTTCGCTCTTTATGTCTGTTTTCATGAGCAATAGCCCATAGTTTTGGGGTTCGAGGGCGATTTACAATGACCGTAAGACCTGATACATGTTTGAGAGTTATGACCAAAAACTCGTCGTTTTCACGCTTTATGGCCACTGTTCATGAGCTATTGCCCATAGTTTTGGGTTCTAGGGAGATTTAAAATGACCGTAAGACTAGATACATGTTTGAGAGGGATGACCTAAAATTCGTCGTTTTCGTGCTTTATGACCGTTTTCATGAGCTATTACCCATAGTTTTGGGCTTCTTGGGCAATTTACAATGACCGTAAGACCCGATACATGTTATATAGTTATGACCAAAAACTCGTTGTTTTCGCGCTTTATGTCCGTTTTCATGAGCTATTGCCCATAGTTTTGGGCTTCTTGGGCGATTTACAACGACCGTAAAACCAAATACATGTTTGAGATTTATGACAAAAAACTCGCTGTTTTTGCACTTTATGGCCATTTTCATGAGCTATTGACCATAGTTTGGGCGTTCTAGGGCGATTTATATAGAGCATAAGACCCGATACATGTTTGAGAGTTATGACCAAAAACTCTCCCTTTTTGCGCTTTATGGCCATTTTCATGAGCTATTGCCCATAGTTTTGGGCTTCTTGGGCGATTTACAACGAGCGAAATACCCGACACAATGCTTGAGAGTTATGACCAAAAACTCGCCAGTTTTGCACTTTATGGCCATTTTCATGAGCTATTGACCATATTTTGGGGGTTCTTGGGTGATTTATATAGAGCATAAAACCCGATACATGTTTGAGAGTTATGACCAAACACTCGTCGTTTTCGTGCTTAGTGGACATTTTCATGAGCTATTGCCTAGAGTTTTGGGGTTCGAGGGTAATTTACAATGACCGTAAGACCTACTACATGTTTGAGAGTTATGACCAAAACTCATCGTTTTCGCGCTTTATGGCTGTTTTCATGAGCTATTGCCCATAGTTTTGGGCTTCTTGGGCGATTTAGAACGATCGTAAGACCCAATACATGTTTGAGATTTATGACGAAAAACTCGCCGTTTTTGCGCTTTATGGCCATTTTCATGAGCTATTGTCCATAGTTTTGGGGTTCGAGGGCGATTTACAACGATCATAAGAGCCAATACTATGTTTGAGAGTTATGACCAAAAAATCGTCGTTTTCGAGCTTTATGGCCGTTTTCATGAGCTATTGCCCATAGTTTTAGGCTTCTTGGGTGATTTACAATGATCGTAAGACCAAATACATGTTTGAGATTTATGACCAAACACTCGTCGTTTTCGTGCTCTATGGACATTTTCATGAGCTATTGCCTAGAGTTTGGGGTTCGAGGGTAATTTACAATGACCGTAAGACCTAATACATGTTTGAGAGTTATGACCAAAACTCATCGTTTTCGCGCTTTATGGCTGTTTTCATGAGCTATTGCCCATAGTTTTGGGCTTCTTGGCGATTTAGAACGATCATAAAACCCAATACATGTTTGAGATTTCTGACAAAAAACTCGCCGTTTTTGCGCTTTATGGCCATTTTCATGAGCTATTGTCCATAGTTTTGGGGTCCGAGGGCGATTTACAACGACCATAAGACCCAATACATGTTTGAGAGTTATGACCAAAAAATCGTCGTTTTCGAGCTTTATGGCTATTCTCATGAGCTATTGCCCATAGTTTTAGGCTTCTTGGGTGATTTACAATGATCGTAAGACCAAATACATGTTTGAGATTTATGACCAAAAACTTGCCCTTTTTGCGCTTTATGGACGTTTTCATGAGCTAATGACCATAGTTTTGGGCTTCTAGGGCGATTTACAAGGAGCGTAAGACGCGATACAATGCTTGAGAGTTATAACCAAAAACTTGTCGTTTTCGCTCTTTATGTCTGTTTTCATGAGCAATAGCCCATAGTTTTGGGGTTCGAGGGTGATTTACAATGACCGTAAGACCTGATACATGTTTGAGAGTTATGACCAAAAACTCGTTGTTTTCACGCTTTATGGCCATGTTCATGAGCTATTGCCCATAGTTTTGGGTTCTAGGGAGATTTAAAATGACCGTAAGACTAGATACATGTTTGAGAGGGATGACCTAAAATTCGTCGTTTTCGTGCTTTATGACCGTTTTCATGAGCTATTACCCATAGTTTTGGGCTTCTTGGGCAATTTACAATGACCGTAAGACCCGATACATGTTATATAGTTATGACCAAAAACTCGTTGTTTTCGCGCTTTATGTCCGTTTTCATGAGCTATTGCCCATAGTTTTGGGCTTCTTGGGCGATTTACAACGACCGTAAAACCAAATACATGTTTGAGATTTATGACAAAAAACTCGCTGTTTTTGCACTTTATGGCCATTTTCATGAGCTATTGACCATAGTTTGGGCGTTCTAGGGCGATTTATATAGAGCATAAGACCCGATACATGTTTGAGAGTTATGACCAAAAACTCTCCCTTTTTGCGCTTTATGGCCATTTTCATGAGCTATTGCCCATAGTTTTGGGCTTCTTGGGCGATTTACAACGAGCGAAATACCCGACACAATGCTTGAGAGTTATGACCAAAAACTCGCCGTTTTTGCACTTTATGGCCATTTTCATGAGCTATTGACCATATTTTGGGGGTTCTTGGGTGATTTATATAGAGCATAAAACCCGATACATGTTTGAGAGTTATGACCAAACACTCGTCGTTTTCGTGCTTAAGTGGACATTTTCATGAGCTATTGCCTAGAGTTTTGGGGTTCGAGGGTAATTTACAATGACCGTAAGACCTACTACATGTTTGAGAGTTATGACCAAAACTCATCGTTTTCGCGCTTTATGGCTGTTTTCATGAGCTATTGCCCATAGTTTTGGGCTTCTTGGGCGATTTAGAACGATCGTAAGACCCAATACATGTTTGAGATTTATGACGAAAAACTCGCCGTTTTTGCGCTTTATGGCCATTTTCATGAGCTATTGTCCATAGTTTTGGGGTTCGAGGGCGATTTACAACGATCATAAGAGCCAATACATGTTTGAGAGTTATGACCAAAAAATCGTCGTTTTCGAGCTTTATGGCCGTTTTCATGAGCTATTGCCCATAGTTTTAGGCTTCTTGGGTGATTTACAATGATCGTAAGACCAAATACATGTTTGAGATTTATGACCAAACACTCGTCGTTTTCGTGCTCTATGGACATTTTCATGAGCTATTGCCTAGAGTTTGGGGTTCGAGGGTAATTTACAATGACCGTAAGACCTACTACATGTTTGAGAGTTATGACCAAAACTCATCGTTTTCGCGCTTTATGGCTGTTTTCATGAGCTATTGCCCATAGTTTTGGGCTTCTTGGCGATTTAGAACGATCGTAAAACCCAATACATGTTTGAGATTTCTGACAAAAACTCGCCGTTTTTGCGCTTTATGGCCATTTTCATGAGCTATTGTCCATAGTTTTGGGGTCCGAGGGCGATTTACAATGACCATAAGACCCAATACATGTTTGAGAGTTATGACCAAAAAATCGTCGTTTTCGAGCTTTATGGCTATTCTCATGAGCTATTGCCCATAGTTTTAGGCTTCTTGGGTGATTTACAATGATCGTAAGACCAAATACATGTTTGAGATTTATAACCAAAAACTTGCCCTTTTTGCGCTTTATGGACGTTTTCATGAGCTAATGACCATAGTTTTGGGCTTCTAGGGCGATTTACAAGGAGCGTAAGACGCGATACAATGCTTGAGAGTTATAACCAAAAACTTGTCGTTTTCGCTCTTTATGTCTGTTTTCATGAGCAATAGCCCATAGTTTTGGGGTTCGAGGGTGATTTACAATGACCGTAAGACCTGATACATGTTTGAGAGTTATGACCAAAAACTCGTTGTTTTCACGCTTTATGGCCATGTTCATGAGCTATTGCCCATAGTTTTGGGTTCTAGGGAGATTTAAAATGACCGTAAGACTAGATACATGTTTGAGAGGGATGACCTAAAATTCGTCGTTTTCGTGCTTTATGACCGTTTTCATGAGCTATTACCCATAGTTTTGGGCTTCTTGGGCAATTTACAATGACCGTAAGACCCGATACATGTTATATAGTTATGACCAAAAACTCGTTGTTTTCGCGCTTTATGTCCGTTTTCATGAGCTATTGCCCATAGTTTTGGGCTTCTTGGGCGAATTTACAACTGACCTGTAAAACCAAATACATGTTTGAGATTTGTGACAAAAAACTCGCTGTTTTTGCACTTTATGGCCATTTTCATGAGCTATTGACCATAGTTTGGGCGTTCTAGGGCGATTTATATAGAGCATAAGACCCGATACATGTTTGAGAGTTATGACCAAAAACTCTCCCTTTTTGCGCTTTATGGCCATTTTCATGAGCTATTGCCCATAGTTTTGGGCTTCTTGGGCGATTTACAACGAGCGAAATACCCGACACAATGCTTGAGAGTTATGACCAAAAACTCGCCATTTTTGCACTTTATGGCCATTTTCATGAGCTATTGACCATATTTTGGCGGGTTCTTGGGTGATTTATATAGAGCATAAAACCCGATACATGTTTGAGAGTTATGACCAAACACTCGTCGTTTTCGTGCTTAGTGGACATTTTCATGAGCTATTGCCTAGAGTTTTGGGGTTCGAGGGTAATTTACAATGACCGTAAGACCTACTACATGTTTGAGAGTTATGACCAAAACTCATCGTTTTCGCGCTTTATGGCTGTTTTCATGAGCTATTGCCCATAGTTTTGGGCTTCTTGGGCGATTTAGAACGATCGTAAGACCCAATACATGTTTGAGATTTATGACGAAAAACTCGCCGTTTTTGCGCTTTATGGCCATTTTCATGAGCTATTGTCCATAGTTTTGGGGTTCGAGGGCGATTTACAACGATCATAAGAGCCAATACATGTTTGAGAGTTATGACCAAAAAATCGTCGTTTTCGAGCTTTATGGCCGTTTTCATGAGCTATTGCCCATAGTTTTAGGCTTCTTGGGTGATTTACAATGATCGTAAGACCAAATACATGTTTGAGATTTATGACCAAACACTCGTCGTTTTCGTGCTCTATGGACATTTTCATGAGCTATTGCCTAGAGTTTGGGGTTCGAGGGTAATTTACAATGACCGTAAGACCCTACTACATGTTTGAGAGTTATGACCAAAACTCATCGTTTTCGCGCTTTATGGCTGTTTTCATGAGCTATTGCCCATAGTTTTGGGCTTCTTGGCGATTTAGAACGATCGATAAAACCCAATACATGTTTGAGATTTCTGACAAAAAACTCGCCGTTTTTGCGCTTTATGGCCATTTTCATGAGCTATTGTCCATAGTTTTGGGGTCCGAGGGCGATTTACAATGACCATAAGACCCAATACATGTTTGAGAGTTATGACCAAAAATCGTCGTTTTCGAGCTTTATGGCTATTCTCATGAGCTATTGCCCATAGTTTTAGGCTTCTTGGGTGATTTACAATGATCGTAAGACCAAATACATGTTTGAGATTTATAACCAAAAACTTGCCCTTTTTGCGCTTTATGGACGTTTCATGAGCTAATGACCATAGTTTTGGGCTTCTAGGGCGATTTACAAGGAGCGTAACACGCGATACAATGGTTGAGAGTTATAACCAAAAACTTGTCGTTTTCGCTCTTTATGTTTGTTTTCATGAGCAATAGCCCATAGTTTTGGGGTTCGAGGGTGATTTACAATGACCGTAAGACCTGATACATGTTTGAGAGTTATGACCAAAACTCGTTGTTTTCACGCTTTATGGCCATGTTCATGAGCTATTGCCCATAGTTTTGGGTTCTAGGGAGATTTAAAATGACCGGAAGACTAGATACATGTTTGAGAGGGATGACCTAAAATTCGTCGTTTTCGTGCTTTATGACCGTTTTCATGAGCTATTACCCATAGTTTTGGGCTTCTTGGGCAATTTACAATGACCGTAAGACCCGATACATGTTATATAGTTATGACCAAAAACTCGTTGTTTTCGCGCTTTATGTCCGTTTTCATGAGCTATTGCCCATAGTTTTGGGCTTCTTGGGCAATTTACAATGACTGTTAAAACCAAATACATGTTTGAGATTTATGACAAAAAACTCGCTGTTTTTGCACTTTATGGCCATTTTCATGAGCTATTGACCATAGTTTGGGCGTTCTAGGGCGATTTATATAGAGCATAAGACCCGATACATGTTTGAGAGTTATGACCAAAAACTCTCCCTTTTTGGCGCTTTTATGGCCATTTTCATGAGCTATTGCCCATAGTTTTGGGCTTCTTGGGCGATTTACAACGAGCGAAATACCCGACACAATGCTTGAGAGTTATGACCAAAAACTCGCCATTTTTGCACTTTATGGCCATTTTCATGAGCTATTGACCATATTTTGGGGTTCTTGGGTGATTTATATAGAGCATAAAACCCGATACATGTTTGAGAGTTATGACCAAACACTCGTCGTTTTCGTGCTTAATGGACATTTTCATGAGCTATTGCCTAGAGTTTTGGGGTTCGAGGGTAATTTACAATGACCGTAAGACCTACTACATGTTTGAGAGTTATGACCAAAACTCATCGTTTTCGCGCTTTATGGCTGTTTTCATGAGCTATTGCCCATAGTTTTGGGCTTCTTGGCGATTTAGAACGATCGTAAAACCCAATACATGTTTGAGATTTCTGACAAAAACTCGCCGTTTTTTGCGCTTTATGGCCATTTTCATGAGCTATTGTCCATAGTTTTGGGGTTCCGAGGGCGATTTACAACGACCATAAGACCCAATACATGTTTGAGAGTTATGACCAAAAAATCGTCGTTTTCGAGCTTTATGGCTATTCTCATGAGCTATTGCCCATAGTTTTAGGCTTCTTGGGTGATTTACAATGATCGTAAGACCAAATACATGTTTGAGATTTATAACCAAAAACTTGCCCTTTTTGCGCTTTATGGACGTTTTCATGAGCTAATGACCATAGTTTTGGGCTTCTAGGGCGATTTACAAGGAGCGTAAACGCGATACAATGCTTGAGAGTTATAACCAAAAACTTGTCGTTTTCGCTCTTTATGTCTGTTTTCATGAGCAATAGCCCATAGTTTTGGGGTTCGAGGGTGATTTACAATGACCAGTAAGACCTGATACATGTTTGAGAGTTATGACCAAAACTCGTCGTTTTTCACGCTTTATGGCCATGTTCATGAGCTATTGCCCATAGTTTTGGGTTCTAGGGAGATTTAAAATGACCGTAAGACTAGATACATGTTTGAGAGGGATGACCTAAATTCGTCGTTTTCGTGCTTTATGACCGTTTTCATGAGCTATTACCCATAGTTTTGGGCTTCTTGGGCAATTTACAATGACCGTAAGACCCGATACATGTTATATAGTTATGACCAAAAACTCGTTGTTTTCGCGCTTTATGTCCGTTTTCATGAGCTATTGCCCATAGTTTTGGGCTTCTTGGGCGATTTACAACGACTCGTAAAACCAAATACATGTTTGAGATTTATGACAAAAAACTCGCTGTTTTTGCACTTTATGGCCATTTTCATGAGCTATTGACCATAGTTTGGGCGTTCTAGGGCGATTTATATAGAGCATAAGACCCTACATGTTTGAGAGTTATGACCAAAAAACTCTCCCTTTTGGCGCTTTATGGCCATTTTCATGAGCTATTGCCCATAGTTTTGGGCTTCTTGGGCGATTTACAACGAGCGAAATACCCGACACAATGTTGAGAGTTATGACCAAAAACTCGCGTTTTGCACTTTATGCCATTTCATGAGCTATGACCATAGTTTGGGGGTTCTTGGGTGATTTATATAGAGCATAAAACCCGATACATGTTTGAGAGTTATGACCAAACAATCGTCGTTTTCGTGCTTATGGACATTTTCATGAGCTATTGCCTAGAGTTTTGGGGTTCGAGGGTAATTTACAATGACCGTAAGACCTATACATGTTTGAGAGTTATGACCAAAACTCATCGTTTTCGCGCTTTATGGCTGTTTCATGAGCTATTGCCCATAGTTTTGGGCTTCTTGGCGATTTAGAACGATCGTAAAACCCAATACATGTTTGAGATTT
>CAJUXJ010001877.1:0-139676 GCA_910589775.1 Avena eriantha | reverse complement strand
AAAGAACACACATGCAATGACACTGGTGGATCCATAGGTGGATTATGAAATGAACACACATGCAATTACACTGGTGGATCCATAGGTGGTATGTGAGAAGAACATACATGCAAAATGACTCTGGTTGTTGTTACTAACAAGAACACACATGCAATGACACTGGTGGATCCATAGGTGGTATGTGAAGAGAACACACGTGCAAAATGACACTAGTGGATCCATACGTGGTATGTGAAAAGAACACACATGCAATGACTCTCGTTGTTGTTAGTGAAAAGAACACACATGCAATGACACTGGTGGATCCATAGGTGGTCTCTGTAGAGAACACACATTTCAATCACATTGGTGGATCCATATGTGGTATGTGAAAAGAACACACATGCAATGACTCTAGTTGTTGTTAGTGAAAATAACACACATGCAATGACACTTGTGGATCCATGGGTGGATTGTTAAAAGAACACACATGCAATGACTCTGGTTGTTGTTACTAAAAAGAACACACATGCAATGACACTGGTGGATCCATGTGTGGATTGTGAAAAGAACACATATGCAATGACACTGGTGGATCCATAGGTGGTATGTGAAGAGATCACACATGCAAATGGCTCTTGTTGTTGTTAGTAAAAAGAACACACATGCAATGACACTGGTGGATCCATGTGTGGTCTCTGAAGAGAACACACATGCAATGACACTGGTGGATCCATAGGTGGTATGTGAAAAGAACACACATGCAAAATGACTGGTTGTTGTTACTAAAAAGAACACACATGCAATGACACTGGTGGATCCATAGGTGGTATGTGAAGAGAACACACATGCAAAATGACACTGGTGGTATGTAGGTGGTATCTGAAGAGATCACTCATGCAAAATGACTCTGGTTGTTGTTACTAAAAGAACACACATGCAATGACACTGGTGGATCCATAGGTCGATTATGAAATGAACACACATGCAATGACACTGGTGGATCCATAGGTGGTATGTGAGAAGAACACACATGCAAAATGACTCTGGTTGTTGTTACTAACAAGAACACACATGCAATGACACTGGTGGATCCATAGGTGGTATGTGAAGAGAACACACATGAAAATGACACTGGTGGATCCATATGTGGTATGTGAAAAGAACACACATGCAATGACTCTGGTTGTTGTTAGTGAAAAGCACACACATGCAACGACATTGGTGGATCCATAGGTGGTCTCGGTAGAGAAAACACATTTCAATCACACTGGTGGATCCATATGTGGTATGTGAAAAGAACACACATGCAATGACTCTGGTGGATCCATAGGTGGTATGTGAAGAGATCACACACGCAAAATGGCTCTTGTTGTTGTTAGTAAAAAGAACACACATGCAATGACACTAGTGGATCCATGTGTGGATTGTGAAAAGAACACACCTGCAATGACACTGGTGGATCCATGTGTGGTCTCTGAAGAGAGCACACATTTCAATGACTCTTGTTGTTGTTAGTAAAGGGAACACACATGCAATGACACTGGTGGATCCATGTGTGATCTCTTAAGAGAACACACATGCAATGACACTGGTGGATCCATAGGTGGTATGTGAAAAAAAACACATGAAAAATGACTGGTTGTTGTTACTAAAAAGAACACAGATGCAATGACACTGGTGGATCCATGTGTGGTCTCTATAGATAACACACATTTCAATGACATTGGTGGATCCATATGTGGTATATGAAAAGAACACATATGCAATGACTCTGGTTGTTGTTAGTGAAAAGAACAGACATGCAATGACACTGGTGGATCCATAGGTGGTATGTGAGAAGAACACACATTTCAATGACTCTTGTTTTTGTTACTAAAAAGAACACACATGCAATGACACTGGTGGATCCATGTGTGGTCTCTGAAGAGAGCACACATGCAATGACACTGGTAATCCATATGTGGTATTTGAAAAGAACACACATGCAATGACTCTAGTTGTTGTTAGTGAAAAGAACACACATGCAATGACACTGGTGGATCCATGTGTGGTCTCTGAAGAGAGCACACATTTCAATGACTCTTGTTGTTGTTAGTAAAAGAACACACATGCAATGACACTGGTGGATCCATGTGTGGTCTCTCAAGAGAACACACATACAATGACACTGGTTGTTGTTACTAAAAAGAACACACATGCAATGACACTGGTGGATCCATGTGTGGATTGTGAAGAGAACACACATGTAATGACACTGGTGGATCCATAGGTGGTATGTGAAAAGAACACACATGAAAAATGACTGGTTCTTATTACTAAAAAGAACACACATGCAATGACACTGGTGGATCCATGTGTGGTCTCTGTAGACAACACATATTAAAATGACACTGGTGGATCCATATGTGGTATGTGAAAAGAACACACATGCAATGACTCTGCTTGTTGTTTGTGAAAAGAACACACATGCAATGACACTGGTGGATCCATAGGTGGTCTCTGTAGAGAACACACATTTCAATCACACGGTGGATCCATATGTGGTATGTCAAAAGAACACACATGCAATGACTTTGGTTGTTGTTAGTGAAAAGAACACACATGCAATGACACTAGTGGATCCATATGGGGTTAGTGAGAAGAACACACATGCAAAATGACTCTGGTTGTTGTTACTAAAAAGAACACACATGCAATGACACTGGTGGATCCATAGGTGGTATGTGAAAAGAACACACATGCAAAATAGCTCTGGTTGTTGTTACTAAAAAGAACACACATGCAATGACACTGGTGGATCCATAGGTGGTATGTGAAGAGAACACACATGCAAAATCGCACTGGTGGATCCATATGTGGTATGTGAAAAGAACGCACATGCAATGACTCCGGTTGTTGCTAGTGAAAAGAACACACATGCAATGACATTGGTGGATCCATAGGTGGTCTATTTAGAGAACACACATTTCAATCACACTGGTATGTGAAAAGAACACACATGCAATGACTCTGGTTGCTGTTAGTGAAAAGAACACACATGCAATGACACTGGTGGATCCATGTGAAAAGAGCACACATGGAATGACACTGGTGGACCCATGCGAAAAGAGCACACATGGAATGACACTGGTGGATCCATAGGTGGTATGTGAAAAGAACACACATGCAAAATGACTATGGTTGTTATTAGTGAAAAGAACACACATGCAATGACACTAGTGGATCCATAAGTGGTCTCTGTAGAGAACACACATTTCAATCACACTG
This sequence comes from Avena eriantha, assembly GCA_910589775.1. Lineage (NCBI taxonomy): Eukaryota > Viridiplantae > Streptophyta > Magnoliopsida > Poales > Poaceae > Avena > Avena eriantha. The sequence continues at coordinate 136,427 of CAJUXJ010001877.1, read as the reverse complement.
GTGGATCCATATGTGGTATGTGAAAAGAACACACATGAAATGACTCTGGTTGTTGTTAGTGAAAAGAACACACATGCAATGACACTTGTGGATCCATGGGTGGATTGTGAAAAGAACACACATGCAATGACACTGGTTGTTGTTACTAAAAAGAACACACATGCAATGACACTGGTGGATCCATGTGTGGATTGTGAAAAGAACACACATGCAAAATGGCTCTAGTTGTTTTACTAAAAAGAACACACATGCAATGATACTAGTGGATCCATAGGTGGTATGTGAAGAGAACACACATGCAAAATGACACTGGTGGTATGTAGGTGGTATGTGAAGAGATCACTCATGCAAAATGACTCTGGTTGTTGTTACTAAAAAGAACACACATGCAATGACACTGGTGGATCCATGGGTGGATTGTGAAAAGAACACACATGCAATGACTCCAGTTGTTGTTAGTGAAAAGAACACACCTGCAATGACACTGGTGGATCCATAGGTGGATTGTGAAAAGAGCACACATGCAATGACACTGGTGGATCCATATGTGGTATGTGAAAAGAACACACATGGAATGACTCTAGTTGTTGTTAGTAAAAAGAACACACATGCAATGACTATGGTGGATCCATAGGTGGATTGTGAAAAGAGCACAAATGCAATGACATTTGAATGGTACGGGTGGATCCATAGGCGGATTGTGAAAAGAGATTTTCCCTCTCTATCTCTCTGTCTCAAATGTCACAAAGGCCCAAACGTGTGGAGATCCCAAACATGTGCTCACTCTGGGTGCTATGCCCTGATTGGCTGACACAGATGTCACGCGGATCGTCTCCACCAACCGTTGATCCCATGTGATCCAACGGGCAGGATAACCCCTCGCTTCTCCACTTTTTTATGCATGGTCAATCCATGCCACCTCTCTATCCGTGCCACCGATACTAAACCCCCATAAACAAGTGAAAATCCATCTATCTAACTAAAATAAATAAAATAAATGATCATATTTCGAAGAAGCCATCGTCTTCGTCTTTCGGTTCGTCCTCGTCTTCGTCAATGCCATGGTACCCGCCATCGCCGCCGTCGGTGCCCTCCTCTGACGACTCGACACTGCCCCTTCCTTGAATAAGCGCGCTATCTCCTCGTCAGAGTCCTCCTCCTCCTCTTTGTAGTCCCATGGGTCCAGGTCACTCTCCTCCGCTTCTGCCTCCAACTGATCGATGAACGCCTCCTCGTTGGCCGAGTCGGACTCGTCCAAATAGCTATCTCCTCTCTTCTTCCTGGTCTTCTTCTCGTTCCTCTTCTTGTCCGTACTCGTCGGTGCCACACGTGCCCCCATCCTGGCTGCTACATTGCGCTCGTCCGACGCTGCAGGTACCCCACGCTCCTCCTGTGCGGCCGGCACGAGCTTCGACGTCGCGGTGTCCTCGAGTGCCAATGTCGATGGATCCTGGCGCGGTCGGACACGACGTGCTGCCTCAGCAGGCGACTCGCGAGCGCGAACGATGCAGCAAAGAGCCAGGGACGTAGGACGGTTAGTGGACGGCTTGGACCTGCCATTGCCACGGCGAGGGGCATCGTGCTCGAGGTAGTTGCTCCGAATGGTCGATGGCGGGTACACAGAGTGAGTTGCCGATCTGATCAAGGACGAGCAGCGGTTTCGTGCGTCGTGTCCACGCGTGCATTTGTCGATTATCAAAAAAAGAAGAAGAAAGAAGTAATATCTCACGTACTGAACATAATTTGATCACAACTAAAGTGGCACAGCGTATTCTAGACTCGTAAATATCCCGTGCGTGCCTGTCACGTGGAGTTCGACGGAGTTCGACGTGCCGATTTGCGCGCGTCATTGCCCCATCAACACGTGACACACGCATGCGAGATGTGCGCGCCGATTCCCGTGACGACCACCCGGCTCGCACTCCCCTTATTATATACTAGATTTTGGGTGGCGCCAAAGACCATTGAAGTGTCCATCACAATAAAGACAAGTCCCATTGATTCCCTACCCCTACCTCCCTAGCTTCTTTGAGAAGGTAGACCGTACACGGTGGTCTTGTATATTAGTACTAGTACTACTGGACCACGGCCTGTACTCTTTACTCTTCTCCCACACTAATAATCACTATCTCCTTCCTCCTGCCTCCGCCAAACTCACCCTGCAAGCCATGGCTCCACTGAGGAGGGGGAGGCCGGCCGACGATCCTCGCGGAGAAAAGGGAGAGAAATCGCCGTGAGGCACTTCTTGCTCTACCAGCCGCTCAAGCCCACCCTCTCATCGAGGCCCAATCTCCCCGACAATGGAGCCAAATGTTCTAACAGGCGAGGGCTCCTCCCGGTACGGTCTCCTTATTCTACTTCTTCTCCATCTCCCTCTCCATCATGATCTTAATCAGCTTCTTCTTGTTTTTCTTCTTCTTCTGGATCTTCCTTTTCTATGTATTACAGGTCGGCCGTGGAGCTCGAATCCACCACGACGGAGGCGTTGCAGGACCCGTTCGACCCTGTTCCATGTCTCAACGAGGTAGAAAATCTCCACGCTATTATTTCTCTGAGTTATGATGTGGATTTCTTAGATGTTGTCCGCCCCGCATTGGTTTTTCTACTTCTTTTGCGAGTTGTATTTGTTTTCATGAATATGACAGGATCTCTTGGTCTTTCCTTAATACCGCTGTTCATAGATTCACTATGGATTTTTTGTGATTAAGATTAGTTTATCATGGTCATGAATAGATCTCCAGGTCCATTTTTTAACACTGCGGCCAATAGCTTCAACGGGGATTTTTTTTGATCTGTATTAGTATTCACCTGGGACCTGGAGTGTAATTGTAGAATTCCTATTTCAATTAACATGAACGATGCAGCGATCGAAGGCCGAGTACCGTGAGAAGGTGGCCGCGATCAGTTCCAAGATTGCCAACCAACATGAGCTTGCACGCTCCCTCACCCAAGCTAATGAGAGCCTATGCAAGCAATTATCTGTGCAGAAGGAGATCTCGCTAGATTTTGCACGTGACGTCGTTAGGCTACAGAAAGTGCTCGACCGTAACTTGATCAGGCAAGAACAAGCCATCAAGATAATCAACGAGCTCACGGAGGAGAAGAAGAATCTCGTGGAAACGTACATTCTCCTGCAGGACGAAGTCAGCGAGGCACTCAGAGGACGCGTCGAGGAAACCAAGGCTACCATCTGAGCCTACCATGACAGGAACCGTTTCCTGGATGCGGTCAAGGAGATGAAGGCGGACATGAGCAGAGGGATCATCGTACTCGAGGGTGTTCAGAAAGAGAAAGAGGAGCTACGGGCATGTCTGGAGGCGTAACGGAGAAATGCCCAAGTCTGATTCCCGTTAGCGGGGACACGAATACCAGTTCGTCCTCCTCTCCTTTTGTAATGTTTAGGGTTCAGGGAGCAATGCCCATGTCTGCTTCCCATTATAGGGTGCAATAAGAATCCTAGGGCAACTCCTTATCTATCTGGACATGTGTTGGTGTTCATGTTCATGAATGGACACCATGTTCTCTTTCCATATGTATCTGGACATGGGTTTCTGCATTATAAGTTTGCCACTCTCCCACTACTATTTGGTGATATTGGGAAAAACCCACAGCACACTAAACTGCTGATAAATCTTATTTGTCTTTGAAATTGAAATTATGACAGTGCCACTAGTCGATTCATAAAATGTTGATTAGTTCTAGATTGCTTCTTCCTTGAAATTATGATAGTGCCACTAGTCGATTCAGTTAATTATGGAAACTAACTAGCTTGTCCTAGTGAACTGAACAAACCATACCATGTATTTTTGTTGCAGGGAAAGAGGCGAAAGATCGACCAAGACCTCGCGACCTGGCTAAATGACAAGATAGCAATCCAAAGGGAGAAGCGGAATTCCCAGAAAACTGGCCTTTGACCAACTACGCACTGAATTCGTGGTCCTTTCTGACAAGTGCCAGAAACTGAAGGAGTTAAACGCCGACTGGGCGAAGCTACACAGTGAAGGTCGCGCCTCGGCTAGGAAGCAACCGGAGATCATGAAAGGGATCTTGAAGGAAAATCGTATGGCTACAGACAAAATTCTCCAATCCGTGACGGAGCGCTGGAACCTACAGCTGAAGCATGACATAGTACTGAAGGAGCTGGCCAATCTTAGGGAGGAGAACAGGCAGCTCCAGGCCAGGCTCGCTTGAACACAACATATGTCTATTTGTACTGAACTGCCTAGTTTATCCTCTGCAGTGGTGATTTTGTAAGCGTGAACTTAACTCTATGCACGATATGTGTGTTCGTCTGAAATTAGTTTGCTCGAGGATTGAGTTTGGCTTAGTTCGGAAAGCGAAACTGCAAGTCTTACAATTAACTAGTTTCAGGCATTGGTACAACATAAATTATTCATCTCGAATTTCATTTATCCTCCATATTCTGTCCTTGTTCACCCTCGCGCGCCTTCTTCAGTTCCTTCAATAGATCCGCAATGCAGCACTCTAGCTTCTTCTTCTCTTCCCTGAGCTGATCCCTCTCCTTTTCTGCATTATGAATCAGCAACATGTGACTATCCTGAAGCTTCTTTGCAGTTCCAACAACCAAGCTACCATCGACTCTGTCAATTAGCTTTGACTGCAAATTCTCGATTTCCTGTTCTAGCTCCTTATTTCGTACCGACAGCTTATAATTTTTTTCAGTTGCATCACTTACATCAGTAAATCTCCCCGACCTTTCCAACTCATACATCTCCCATAACTGTGCCAAACATTTCTTAAGTGCATATGGCCACTCAAGATCCTCGCACTCTACTGCTTTACACACCGGGCCAACCTAAAAACAGACACACTATAGTGTTATGAACATGCACGATACATTTTACTTCATGTCACAGTTGCACATAATGTAAAGAAACCTGATTTGTACAGCCCAAAAACCTTCTCCCAGTGTTACTGCCTTCGAATGCAACATATCTCCTCAGTTTTAGCCCATGGTCACATGGCACTTCTCCATCGAGATCTAGGCCATCCCATTCGGAGTTGTAGATCGTCCTTGGTACCTATAAGTAAACGCAAAGCTGAAATCGAACACGATTGCACGCACATTTGGCCGGGCTCATATCGAGTGATTTACCATTGCCTAACCCTAGCCCGAGAAAACAGAGGAACTCACATCGTGGAAGGAATACTCAATGTCGGAGAGAAGGCTGTCCCTGCTCGACTGGTCGTCCTCGCCGTTCAAGGACAGCATGGCGAATGCGACGGCGACAGCATCAGTGAGAGAGAGAGAGAGAGCAGCCCTTCTACCGCTGCAATGATGACTAAATTGGCATGTTACAATAGTTTAATGGATACCATGCCCTTTCCCTGGATTACTGTCTCCTGCCTGATATGGTTTCTCTTCACACATTCTCATTTCAAATATTAAACCTGCACTCCCTCCATCCCAATTTCATTGCCTAACGAAAACATACCAGTATATTACATCATCCAAAGAAACAAAATCATGTCAACTACAAGGTACTTATGCATCACTTCTTTAGTCATGGTTTCACAAAACATTACATTATAATCTCACAACAAACATAACCACAACATGGATTCACAAAACATCACATTACAATCTCTCAAAAAAACTTAATCACAGAAACAAGTATATTACATCAACTCAAGAAACAAAATCATGTCGATGATGCGCTCGACTTTCAACATAGAGCACGTTGGGAACCCCAAGAGGAAGGTATGATGAGCACAACAGTAAGTTTTCCCTCAGTTATGAAACCAAGGTTTAATCGAACCAGTAGGAGCAAGGAAACACCCAAAGGTGTTACTAGCTGAGCTCTGGCAGGGCGCACTACCGGTGCTAGTAGCAACGTGGAGACCCGCACAACACAACCACAGAACTTCGTCCCCAACTTGCGATGAGGTTGTCAATCTCACCGTGTTTTGCGGAAAACAAAGGATTAAACGTATCGAATGGAAAGAAGTGAAAGTTTGCAGAAAGTAAACACAAAGCAGTAAAAGATTGTAGATTGTATGTAAAGAAAAAGGACCAGGATCCATAGTTCACTAGAGGTGGCTCTCCTTAGATAGATAACATGTTGGGTGAACAAATTACAGCGGGGGAAATGACAAACACCGAGAAAGAAATACATGCATATACTAATCATCTTGACCCCTTTGAGACTTGATTGGGCATTACAACATAATACATAGACCTCCATCCAACTGCATCTATGACTAATAATCCACCTTCAGGTTATCATCCGAACCCCCTCCAGTATTAAGTTGCAAGCAACAGATTATTGCTTTACGAACTGCGTGTAAAGTAAACAATACGACTGTTCTATGAACAAAGGATTGTTGTTTTCTCCCTAGTAGCAACACCACATCTAGTACCTTAGAGATTTCTTTCACTTCCCCAGATTACCAGAGGCATGAACCCACTATCGAGCATAAATACTAACTCTTGGAGTTGCTAGCATCTACTTGGCCAAGATAGCTACTAACAACGGAAAGCATGCAAGATCACAAATAACAAAGACATGATAGAATCAATAATCAATCTGAAATAGCATCTCAATATCTATTGGATCCCCGCAAACACAACATGCAGAATTACAAATTGATGATCTTGATCATGAACGGAGCTCACAAGATCTAAACATGAAAGCACAAAGGAGGAGAACCAGCCATCTAGCTACTACATGGATCCGTAGTCCAAGGATGAACTACTCACGCATCACACCGGAGGCTTGCATGGTGATGAAGATGGCCTCCAGGGTGAATTCCCATCTCCGGCAGGGTGCCGGGAAGAGCTTCAGATCCCTCCCGATCTAGGGATGGAGATGACGGCGGCTACTGACTCTTTTGTGGATTTTTGGTCGGGTACTTAGGGTTTTCGTCCTAAGGGCATCTTATAGTCGGAAGGGGAGGCCGAGGGGGTGCCAGGGCTGGCCTCACCACCCCCTGGCACGGGCCCCCTGGTCCCTCTCCGTCTCATATTCTGGCACTTGATCACTTCTGGAAAAATAGGCACTTTGGCTTTTGTCCCGTCCAATTCCGAGAATATTCATTTTCTGACTTTCCTGGAACCAAAAATAGTAGAAAACAGGCAGCTGGCACTATGGCTCTTGTTAATAGGTTAGTCCAAGAAATCATATGAAAAGTACTCCAAAGTTGGAACAAAACACAATAAAGTGGATAAAACCAAGCATGGAACATCAAAAATTATAGATACATTTGCAATGTAGCAACATCCCCAAGCTTAACTCCTGCTCGTCCTCGAGTAGGTAAGTGATAAAAAGAAAGAATAATTTTTGAGGTGACATGCACCATCAAAGACTTCATCAAAGTATTTGCAAAACATTCAAAGCTGGGATCATAGTACTTCAATCATAACATGAAAGACAAAGTTCTAGCAATAAGCAAAGAAACTATGATGCAACATGAAAAGGCATAAACAAAAGATTCATGAATAACAATGCTTTGCAAGACGTTTGTTTGTTTCACATAAAGAAAACATAGCATAGTAGTATTCAGCTTGTCCCTCAATAGAGTAGCAATTATAAATGCATAGGACACCTTAAAAGTCCATAAGAGTGACTAGATACAATAGTTTAAAACAAGCAATAACAAGTTATGCATCAATCAACTAGTCTTGGGACAATGCACATAGAACTAAGAATGGCCACTATGCTCTCAAAGTAGGTGCATAAAGATAGAAGGTGGAGACTCAATATAATGGTGGAAGAAAAGCCTTTTGTAAAAGGAAGTAGGGATTCAAGTCTCATAAACAGCTTCCAAAAATTATGGTACTTATAGCTTTCAGCTCTCATTGCCCGATGATACGGAAGAATCCCCATATCAAAATGAAAGGGCAAGCAGACAACAAGCATCTCAGCATTCTTCTTATTTACCATGGGAATATGGTGCTTTTTTCTCTCTTTCCTCTTTTCATGGTATCTCTTTTTTTCTTCTTTTTTTTCTTTTTTTCTCAATATAGGACTCTTTTTTTTATAAGAAGAATGCTTCATAGACAGCTCATTATGGTTACGCTGCAGGTTTCCACCATGTCATCATGGATTAGACCAGTGGCCTAGGCGTTTCTCTAACACATATACATAACTCCATGGACTTACAAGCTCCCCTTTCATTTCACACCGACGACATCCATATACAAAAGAGCATGATATCAACTAGGTATAAGTACCAAGTGCAATGTTGAAAGCGTTCCCCATGAAAGCATGGTTCTGCTAATTCCCAAGAAATTAGTGCAAGCATATACAACACAGAAGACACAATGGTTCAAGTTTATTAAGGGCAAGTAAAGTAAAGTGTGCCATCAAGTTCGTGAGAGCTTTAATCACTAGTTTTCTCATAACAAATGGAAGGTAAACAAAAGCATGAATATACTTGGAATAGCATAAGCTAGTAGGTAGGTATGGTGGACTCTTTGGAATAAATTGGTTTAGGGAGTTGGATGCATGAGTGGAACTCGTGCTTTGTTGTGGAGGCTAGCAAAAGACTGGGAGGGACAAACTAAGAGAGCAAAAATGGCCATAATCAAGCAGAGCGACAAAACATCATTGATCAAAGCATAAAGTGATACTACAAGTTGAAAACTAAAGGATCATAAAGGCTAAGGTGACTTGAGATAGTCATAACATGGTGTGAGCATGTGCCAAGTCAACCCAAATAAAGCATCAAAGGAGAATACCACTATACTATGCTTTAATATGCTAAAACAACGCATGATTCATCCAAGGCACATTAAGCAATCTCAATTGTTTATAACAAGTCATGCTACAGCAAAGAATACTAAGCATAATCCAAAACAATATCAAGCATGGCATGACAAAGCATAGGTCACAGTCAAAAACGAGCTCTTTTTACCACATAAGTATGAACTTTCCTACTCTTTTCCAAACCAAACCAAACTATTTGCAAACCAAATGTATGAAAGAGGGGGTCCAACCAATTTATTCAGAAAACTAAGCAAACCAAGAAAACCAAAAACCAAAACAAAAACGAAAAAGAAGACGCTCCAAGAAAAACACAACTGTGCATGAAACAATAAAAATGAAGCGTTTGGAAGAAACCTGGGGTTTTTATTGATGAAGAAGGGGATGCCTTGGGCATCCCCAAGCTTTGACGCTTGTACTTCTTACATATTTCTTGGGGTGACACGCGTGGCATCCCCAAGCTTGAGCTTTAGTCCATCCTTCATCTCATCACTCATTCCTTCCATACACCTGAAAATTTTCCTTCATACAAAACTTCACACAATCTCATTAGCAACATTAGTGCACTTAAGATAAATAAGTCTTAAGGGTCAGTTCTAACACCAAATAAACTTCCATTAGAACACTAGCTGCTGTAGCACTTCCCCCAAAAATCTCAATTCCCCAAAAGAACTCAAGAAGGAACTAACAAGAAGCAAATGCAGAAAATGGCAGAAATCTATTAAAAAAGACCAGCAGGTAAAGACGTATTTTTTCGAAGACCTTCTGTTACTCAAATCAAAAAGTGTTGATCTAACGAAAGTTAGATAACAACCTGGGTAAGAAGCAAAAAAACTGACAGCTCAATCCGGCATACAGAGCTCTATCACGAATATTTACGGTGAAGCACAGAAATCTGTTTCGGGACAGGAACTTTCCTAATCATTACTTCACTCTCATTAGAGGTTACTCTTGGCACAAAAAGCAAATAAAAATGATAAGGAGAGTTTATTACAGAGGTAATAACTTCCAAGACTCATCTAAAACTTTTGGGTTATCTCCCAATAAGTACTTTTCTTTAACGCCTTTAAGTTAGGCATGATAATTTGAGAAGATGTTCATATAAGAAATATGAGTTGAAGTAAAAGAGAGCATCAAGAAGCAAATTCAAAACACATTTAAGTCTAACCCACTTCCTATGCATAGGAATCTTGTAAGAAAATAAATCAAAGAAGCACATAGTAGCAAGAATGGGTAGATAAAACAAGAGCAACTTCAAAACTTTCAGCACATAGAGAGGTGTCTCAATACCATGAAAACTTCTACAACCATATTTTCCTCTCTCATAATAATTTTCAGTAGCCTCGTGAATAAACTAAACAATATAAATATCACATAAAGCATGCTTTTCATGATCTACAAACACTAGAGGTTTATTATAAATATTTTCAAAAGAATCCTCATGAACATGACATTCGTCCTCCTTTGGTAAGCATGGGGGACAATCAAATAATGTAAGGGGTAAAGAGTTACTCTCATTAGAAGGTAGGCATGGGTAGATCCATTCTTCCTCCTCTAGATCATCACTCTCCTCCTCTTTTTCATCCAATGAGCTTCCAGTTTCAGCAATTTATTCTTCCATAGTATCTTGCAAGGCATTAGTCTCTTCCATTGGTGGAAAGCATTTACTAAGATATTCAAGAATATAGCAATTTTATTCCTTGTAATTATCAAAGAAAAAATTTAGTATATCATAAACCTCATATTTATAAGGTGCATCATCAATATTTTCAAGCAAATAAGCAAGTTCGAATGCACCCTTCCAAGCAATAAATTCTTCAATTTGTTCCACATCATAAAAGTCATAATTTCCCTTAACATAAGAAGATATGGTAACATTATCATTATACTCACATTGAAAAGGGAGGTGTTCATACCTCCTACAGCAACAAGATTTATCAAAGAAATAAGTAACATTGTAAGTAGAGCACACGTTTCTCGCAATGGTGTTCAATTTATCAATTTGTTCCCATAAGTGTTTCCCTTTTTGTGACAAGCGGTGTTCCTTATAATAATATTTTTGTTCTTCCGTGAACCCACCATGCCAATAAGATTCAGTTTCAAAGAAACTAACCATTGATAGGAAGCATGACAAAGCAAGGCAATAATAGACCAACAACTATAGGAGACTTAATTTTTTTGTGTTTTTGAAATAAGAAAGCAAACAAGTAAAAATATTTTTTTTTCTGTTTTTGAATAACAAAACAAGCAAGCAAAGCAAAAAGAAACTAAGCAAAAAAAAACAACAAAGTAAAGAGATTGGTTATGAGGGACTCCCCTTGTGAAGACGTCCTTGACTCCCCGGCAACGGCGCCAGAAAAGATCTTGATGCGCTCGACTTTCAACGTAGAGCTCGTTGGGAACCCCAAGAGGAAGGTATGATGAGCACAGCAGTAAGTTTTCCCTCAGTTATGAAACCAAAGTTTAATCAAACCAGTAGGAGCAAGGAAACACCCCAAAGGTGTTACTAGCTGAGCTTTGGCAGGGCGCACTACCGGTGCTAGTAGCAACGTGGAGACCTGCACAACACAACCACAGAACTTCGTCCCCAACTTGCGATGAGGTTGTCAATCTCACCATGTTTTGCAGAAAACAAAGGATTAAACGTATCGAATGGAAAGAAGTGAAAGTTTGCAGAAAGTAAACACAAAGCAGTAAAAGATTGTAGATTGTATGTAAAGAAAAAGGACCGAGATCCATAGTTCACTAGAGGTGGCTCTCCTTAGATAGATAACATGCTGGGTGAACAAATTACAGCGGGGCAATTGACAAACGCCGAGAAAGCAAATACATGCATATACTAATCATCTTGACCCCTTTGAGACTTGATTGGGCATTACAACATAATACATAGACCACCATCCAACTGCATCTATGACTAATAATCCACCTTCAGGTTATCATCCGAACCCCCTCCAGTATTAAGTTGCAAGCAACAGATTATTGCTTTACGAACTGCGTGTAAAGTAAACAATACGATTGTTCTATGAACAAAGGATTGTTGTTTTGTCCCTAGTAGCAACAACACATCTAGTACCTTAGAGATTTCTGTCACTTCCCCAGATTACCAGAGGCATGAAGCCACTATCTAGCATAAATACTAACTCTTGGAGCTGCTAGCATCTACTTGGCCAAGATAGCTACTAAGAACGGAAAGCATGCAAGATGTCAACTAACAAAGACATGATAGAATCAATAATCAATCTGAAATAGCATCTCAATATCCATCGGATCCCCGCAAACACAACATGTATGGATTACAAATAGGTGATCTTGATCATGAACGGAGCTCACAAGATCTAAACATGAAAGCACAAAGGAGGAGAAACCAGCCATCTAGCTACTACATGGATCCGTAGTCCAAGGATGAAGTACTCACGCATCACACCGGAGGCTTGCATGCTGATGAAGAAGACCTCCAGGGTGAATTCCCCTCTCCGGTAGGGTGCCGGGAAGAGCTTCAGATCCCTCCCGAACTAGGGATGGAGATGACGGCGGCTACAGACTCTTTCGTGGATTTTTGATCGGGTACCTAGGGTTTACGTCCCGAGGGAATATTATAGTAGGAAGGGAAGGCCGAGGGGGTGCCAGGACCGGCCTCACCACCCCCTGGCGCGGGCTAGGCTGGGCCGCATGGCCAGGTGGTGTGGTGGCCCCCTGGTCCCTCTCCGTCTCGTATTCTGGCACTTGATCACTTCCGCAAAAATAGGCACTTTGGCTTTTGTCCCGTCCAATTCCGAGAATATTCATTTTCTGACTTTCCTGGAACCAAAAACAGTAGAAAACAGGCAGCTGGCACTGTGGCTCTTGTTAATAGGTTAGTCCAAGAAATCATATGAAAAGTACTCCAAAGTTGGAACAAAACACAAGAAAGTGGATAAAACCAAGCATGGAACATCAAAAAATATAGATACATTTACAGTGTATCAGTCGACTACAAGGTACTAACACATCACTTGTCTTGTCATGGTTTCGCAAAACATTACATTACAGTCTCTCAACAAACAAAATAGCAAAAACAAGTACAGTACATCATCTCAAGAAACATAATCATGTCAACTACAATGTATTTATGCATCACTAGTCTAGTCATGGTTTCACAAAACATTACATTACAATGTCCCAAAAAACATAATAACTGAAACATGTACGGTACATCATCGTAAGAAACATAATCATGTCAACTACAATGTACTTATGTCTTATTACAACAACGATGGTTTCAGTGAGTGACATGTCCGAAAATCTCAACAGCTCGCATAGCATTATATGCAATCTATCAACAAACATAATCACAGAAGCACGCTCTAAATGCAACAGCTGTCAATATTACAAATACAGGCAGGGGAACCCCGCGGTCCATATGACAAGCCCAGGGTAGCAGCTCTCATCAACGTCGACCACCTCATTCTGTTCAGCCACTACAAGGGCATCTACATCCACTATAACCTGTTCAACAACATCAGAAATGGTACCAAGGAAGAACACCTTCCTGGTTCACTTCTTTCACCGCATAATCTGCATAAGATCTTCACTATCCAAAACATCTATGAATTGCTGCTTCTTATGATGCCACCACCGGATTTTTGCCATCTGCTTAGGGCCAATACTGATTTCCTTACCGATCATCTCTCTCATTTCATCAAGAGTTATGTTTTTGGAATCGACGGTGATCTCCACAGTACATGAAGAAACTGGCTTATTAACTCCCTCATCAAGTTTTTCCATGTATGAATCCACCTCTATGCGTATACTGAACTTATCTAGATCAACATCTATTGGTCCATATTCTCTAGGAGCAGAAGCTCTAGCAGCAAGATCTCCAGCATCTGCATACATATCATCAATCATCTCTTCAACTTTCTCCTTATGATCAGCTGCACAACACTCCCAAACCATCTGAAGCTCATGGCAATGCTCAATTTGTTGATAGGTATCATTCATGTTACACCACACCAATTTTGTCCTCTGTCTAGAACCCTAGGGAATTCTAGCGGCAAGCATATCTACCAGCTGCGAAACAGACACAACCTCTTTGCAATTCACAAGTAGATGCACATCTTGCCCGAACACAACCCTCTCGCAACCAAAATCAAGCTTTGAAGTGTACTGCCGAACATGAACTGTGAACTCATATAGATCACTTGTATCAAAACTATGCCTAATTTGATTAAAAGGGGGAACAATTCAGTTCATTCAATTCTATTATGCCGTAACAAATCTACTTGCAAGATAAGGCATAGATAAGAAAAATTCACCTCTCGCTCTTCTCTCAGGTTTTTTTCTTCGAGATCTGAGTGCTGCATCCGCCCACCGGAGCCGAACAATCCGCTGCCGGCTGTAACACCCTCATATCGGCCCTATGCAAGTTTTAGCCCTTTTCCGCCAAACCCGCATAGAAACAATTCAAGGATGCCCACCAGGCACTTTCGTGCGGGTGGAAAACGAAGTAATACAATTACACAACAGTCCTCGATGGGACCCACAGAATAGATATATATACAACACGACTCTAAGAGTCAAGAATACAAATATACAATACAAAAATCCAAATCAACTTGAAATCGATACAACGTCCGAGTACGGACAAGATGCAAATGGGGCTAAGAGCCTTGATGAATAACCAATGGTGTCCATAGCCCTGCCTAGGCCAAGCTGGAAGGGTAACCCTGCTAACGACGTCGATCTCAAACCTGCTAAAACAAAAGGGGTGCCGACAAAGGGCAAAGGAAAAAAGAGGAGCGTCAGTACTGAGGCCAGTACACGGTGAGGCTAGAATTCGGCGGCTCTCGCCTACATAGGTTTGGTGGGCTGAAGCGGCAGCGCAGCGGCACTAAACAACCTATAGAGACTTGATACAACTAGCGGTTATCAGAGAGGGATAAGAAAGACCTATTCGGATTCAACCTGAAGCTAACACCAAACAAACCCATCCTGGTGTTCCCCCTCGAGACCAAACGAGGAAGTCAAACCGAGGAACTCACACAGTTGGCAGTTTTATTCTTTCGATTATAGTTGAAGCTCTTACTAGTCAGATATAGATATCATGAGTTATCTTGAAGCATAAGTGGTGAGCAGTTTTAATTAACCATTCCGTGGTAGTTGGAACATTAGTAGTCAGATATAATTGTCCTGAGGAATCCCAAAACCCAGCAGTTGTTGGCACTTTTATCACATTCCATTGGAGTTGCCATACTTACTAGGCAGATATAACAAACAACCCAGATCCAGCAGTTGTTGGAATTTTTAATATCCATTCCGTTATAGTTGAATCTGATTACTAGTCATATCTTAAGTCAAGTTTATAGCACTAGTTTAGTTATGCTTGTCTATGATCGAGATACTGTGCTCCAAGTCGTCCATAACCGCGGACACGGATTTCAGAAAGTTTTACCCTGCAGGTTTGCACAAATAGCAACACACACTCGATCAAATTCGTAAAAACCAACTCAAAACCCAACGAGGCATTCACGACAAAGAGATCTCAAGATTCATAAAATATTTCAGGGGGCCACCCCACTAAGCTACCCGCAATGAAGTTGGCCGGCTCCGGAACGGACCTAGGGTTTGTGTGGATGGCTGTAAACGACTGGGAACCCGAAAGTGTGACTAGGCTTTTCGATGCAGCGAAAACGTGTCACGATCCTAAAAAATACAGGTGCTCCACGCACAATCCTAAATAAAGCAGTAACATGGCATAAGTACAGGATAGTAATAAAACCCCAAACTAGTTTGTGGCCCCAAGAAATAGAAATGAATCAAGCTCTGGCTCAGGGGGTCCATAAGGCCTCCCGGATGTGGATAGTGCGAAAAATCAAGGAACAGGTATCAAGTACTCGGGGCCCTACGGGACACAAGTGAGCGTAGAAGAACCAAATAACATCTATTGCCCACCGATGCCTCTGCATTAGTTATATCTAGCATTTTAATAGTTGTATTTAAAGTTTTGATCATCTCCACCACAAACATCTTCCAGCAATAAACATCTGCCAGCATTCCAACAACCGTGGTACTTGACAACACGAGATCACACCTGAGCAAACAACTACGACTCGCAAGGCCAGCTATATACCAAACACAGGTAATAGGAGGTGTCCAAGGCAATATAGAGGCTGCACGGGATATAACTGGTATACGGAAACTAAAGTATCGCGACACGGATAGCAATAGATCAACAGGAGGAAATAAAGACTATAAAAGCAAAAATAGGTAGAAGGGGAAGAGATGCTTGCCTGGGAAACATTGCCGAAGGTTCATATCCGGAGAACTTGTCGATACTCGCATCAACTCATCGGCCTAATCCGCGAAGAAGCAAAGCACTAAAAGAAACACTGGATGCAATATTTATTACCACGGCAGAAGATCCGGCATGATTATGATATGATGCAGATTGGGTGCAATTAGGCAATATTAAGCGGGACCGGGGTCCTGACAATTAATTACACGGTTCATGTTATTTAGAACCCCCACAATTTAAATGTTGAATTAACAAGGCGAATAATGGCATCGGTTCGCTAGGAAATTTAAATGGAGTCCGGAACAAGACAAAGATATCCCGCATATAGACTCCATATTTAATTATAAGGTGAAACAATAAAATAACCCATTCCCACAAAATATGTATGCAACATGAACAATTTAATATGCAACAATTTATATATATGGCATTTATAAAATAGGGGTCTTAGTTAGGGGATCACATTAGGGTTCGGCGAACTTGGCTCCGAGGGTCCGGGTTCGAGGATCGGGGCTTTCGGGGGTTTCGCCTCCGGGAAGGCGATCTTGTCGTTCGGATCCTGGGTCGAATAACTTGCCATTCGAGGGATCTGTCTTCGGATCCGGAAGGAGAACTTGGAGTTCCGAGGAGAAGATCTGGGCGTGCCAAGGGTTCGGTCTTCGAATTCCCGAGAAGGAGGTCTTGCGGCCATGAAGGAGTACTTGGAGTTCCGGGTCGGCAGCCTTCGGAGGATCTTGGCGAATATTCGGAGCAAAGATCTTCACGTGCTTCGGTACTCTTCGGGTAGCATCGCGTAACTTCGCACGGTCGTCATCCACGCCACAACCCACTCGTAGGTCATCTGGACAGATCTTAGGGGCCACTATGCCATCATAGGTAAATCACATCGTCAGAACGCGAGCGCAGGACATAGGAATAAAACACAGATTAGGGTCAAAGTACTACAAGGCAACATATCCTGAGCAGACATTTCCTCAAACACCTTGTCGGAGCTAGGGCGTTGACGGTTTGTTGCAGGGCCAGCAGCTGTTGGCACGCATGCTGCGGGGAGGCGAGGTAGGCACGGCGAGGAGCTTGGGTGAAGTGGCCTGACGCGGCGTTGAGGAGGCAGAGCCCCGGTCGGTGAGGCCTTGGCGGGGCAGACACGCTCGGGCCAGACAAGGGACCACGGTGACGGGGTGCTTGCCGTGACTGCGCGGCGAGGAAGGACCCAGGAGGCACAGACGGGGGAGCTCCGTGGGGCTCTAGCCGGAGGCGGCCGGGGCGACGACGAGCATAGTCGACGAAGGAGGAGATGCGGAGGCCGGCGGCATGACTTGCTGGCGGGACCGGCACTGCGGCTTAGGGAGGGGCACGCGGGCGAGGCTCGGCGGTGAACTCAAGACGGGGCGGAACCGAGGTCGGGCCGCGCTCAGAGGCAGGGTCGAGGCGAGAGGCAGGACGGCTTCGCGGGCGGCGGCAGGCCAGAGCTCGGGCTTGGGGCCTGCGGCGGCAGAGGTGGAGGACGTGCAGCTAGGGTCGTGTAGGGCGTCGGGCGGAGGAGACAGAGTGTAGGAGGTGGTGGCCGACGACGGCCCGGGGGAGGCGGTTGCCGGAGGAGGGCGCGGTGAGGAAGCTGTGGCGAGGAGCTCTGGAGGAGAGAGGCGCGAGGCTCGGGGAGACTCGGGTCACGGGCGAGAGGGGCGGTGAGGAGGAGGCGGTCACCGGCGAGCGGGGCGAGGCGGCGTGAGGCACGCGACGGCGGGGTTGATGCGGTTGGGCGGTGGTTGCTTGTGGCCGAGGCGGAGCGACACGATGGGGTTGGCAGGGGGAGATGCTGATGGGGGAGGGCGACGAAGCAGAGGAGGGAGTGCGCCATGGCGGGGACGGCTCTGGGCAGTGGGTCGAGGAGAGGCGGAGGGCGTGCTCTGCGGCTGGAGGGGGAGGCGGTGGCGGATCGGGACTAGCATCGAGGTCGTGGGGAGGAAGACGGGAAGAGAGGAGGAGCGGTGGTTGGTGGCGTGGTGGGTCGCTAGGCTGTGGGGCCGCGAGAGGAGAGAGAGGGGGAACACGGGGTGGAAAATGGCGTGCGGGATGGGACGGGTGGACCTAGGGAGGGTGCGTAGGTGGGTCTTGGTCGGGAGCGGGGCTCTCACGCGGGTGGGACCCGGGAGCAGGTGGCGGGCTGGGATCGGTGGAAGAGGGGCCAGGGAGCGATCGAGACAGGTGGCGGCAGGGATTTTGGGCAGGTGGGGAGAGAGAGAGAGAGAGGGAGAGAGAGAGTGGCGGCTGAGGGAGTGTGTGGGGTTAGGGTTTGGTTAGGATTAGACTGGTTTTAGTATAGGGCTTGGAGGTGGCCGGCCGGGCTTTTGGGCCTGGCTGGCTGTCTCCCAAAATAATGTAAACTTATATTTTTAATTTAAAATAGAATTTTGTAAATAGTTTTTAGACAAATAAAAGACCTGGAAAAGTCCGGAGTTTTGATTTGAATAAAGACAGGGGATATTTAGAAAATCAAAACTAGTCTTTTTGAAAATAGTTTTATGCAAACAAATGCAAGATGACATGACGATGCTCAAATGCAAGGTGGCATGATGACATGAGCATGCGGTCATGATGATGCAATGCACAAAAACACCGCGATTTTCTAGTAGTGGTTTTTGCGGGATGCCACAATTCGACACCACTAACAATGGATCTCGCCCTCGAGATCCGCCTCATAGTACCGGGAAGAAGGTCGGCGATCTGAATCTTCTCGCTTCGTGTCGATCCTCGCGACACCACTAACAAGAGGTCGTTGCTCGCGCTCGTTGAGAGGACACTCCGGAGAAACAAAGACGAAGATAAAGGTCTCAAAGGATAAGGCCACCTTTAACTTCTGTGGAAAGAGTGAAAATTGCATTGATCCTCCAATTCAATGTACAAAGCGAATGATAAGAGTAGTGGTATGGTCATGACTCCATCCCACACTCAAAACATTACTCTGTAAATGAATAGGTGAATTATGCAACCAACTCTCGGAATCAGACTGGAGATCTCGACAAGCGAGATTCAGAAACAAAGGAGTGATGCAGGCTCTGCATGGGATCTGGCGTAGATGATGTCGTCGCGTCGGAAAACTCCTGAAGGCACAAACAAGGAACAAAGAATGGTACCACAGATAAAGGATCACGCGGATAGCACGAAGACCAGATGTAGAAGCACCGTTACCAAAGAAGGAAGCAAAACCCTGAAGGTACGGCGGAAACCCGACCACGAGAATTCCTGGACTAGAAGAAGATAAGAGAGCAGATCCAAAACACGCAGAGGTAAGAGGAGAATAGCAGAGGGGTAAGGAGTAAAAGCAGACCTAACCAGACCTATCCAACCTAATCATGTCAACTACAATGTACTTATGTCTTATTACAACAACGATGGTTTCAGTGAGTGACATGTCCGAAAATCTCAACAGCTCGCATAGCATTATATCGCAATGTCTCAACAAACATAATCACAGAAGCACGCTCTAAATGCAACAGCTGTCAATATTACAAATACAGGCAGGGGAACCCCGCGGTCCATATGACAAGCCCAGGGTAGCAGCTCTCATCAACGTCGACCACCTCATTCTGTTCAGCCACTACAGGGGCATCTACATCCACTATAACCTGTTCAACAACATCATAAATGGTACCAAGGAAGAACACCTTCCTGGTTCACTTCTTTCGCCGCATAATCTGCATAAGATCTTCAGTATCCAAAACATCTATGAATTGCTGCTTCTTATGATGCCACCACCAGATTTTTGCCATCTGCTTAGGGCCAATACTGATTTCCTTACCGATCATCTCTCTCATTTCATCAAGAGTTGTGTTTTTGGAGTCAACGTTGATCTCCACAGTACATGAAGAAACTGGCTTATTAACTCCCTCATCAAGTTTTTCCATGTATGAATCCACCTCTATGCGTATACTAAACTTATCTAGATCAGCATCTATTGGTCCATATTCTCTAGGAGCAGAAGCTCTGGCAGCAAGATCTCCAGCATCTGCATACATATCATCAATCATCGCTTCAACTTTCACCTTACGATCAGCTGCACAACACTCCCAAACCATCTGAAGCTCATGGGAGTGCTCAATTTGCTGATAGGTATCATTCATGTTGCACCACACCAATTTTGTACTCTGTCTAGAACCCCAGGGAATTCTAGCGGCAAGCATATCTACCAGCTGCGAAACAGACACAGCCTCTTTGCAATTCACAAGCAGATGTACATCTTGCCCGAACACAACCCTCTCGCAACCAAAATCAAGCTTTGCAGTGTACTGCCAAACATGAACTGTGAACTCATATAGGTCACTTGTATCAAAATTGTGCCTAATTTGATTAAAAAGGGGAACAATTCAGTTCATTCAATTCTATTATGCCGTAACTAATCTACTTGCAAGATAAGGCATACATAAGAAAATTTCACCTCTCGCTCTTCTCCCGGGTTATTTTCTTTGAGATCTGAATGCTGCATCCGCCCACCGGAGCCGAACAATCCGCCGCCGGCTGTAACACCCTCAAATCGGCCCTATGCAAGTTTTAGCCCTTTTCCGCCAAACCCGCATAGAAACGATTCAAGGACGCCCACCAGGCACTTTCGTGCGGGTGGAAAACGAAGTAATACCATTACACAACAGTCCTCGATGGGACCCACAAAACAGATATATATACAACACGACTCCAAGAGTCAAGAATACAAATATACAATACGAAAATCCAAATCACCTTGAAATCGATACAACGTCCGAGTACGGGCAAGATGCAAATGGGGCTAAGAGCCCTGATGAATAACCAATGGCGTCCATAACCCTGCCTAGGCCAAGCCGGAAGGGTAACCCTGCTAAAGACGTCGATCTCAAACCTGCTAAAACAAAAGGGGTGCCGACAAAGGGCAAAGGAAAAAGAGGAGCGTCGGTAGTGAGGCCAGTACACGGCGAGGCTAGAATTTGGCGGCTCTCGCCTACATAGGTTTGGTGGGCTGAAGCGGCAGCGCAACGGCACTAAACAACCTATAGAGACTCGATACAACTGGCGGTTATCAGAGAGGGATAAGAAAGACCTATTCGGATTCAACCTGAAGCTAACACCAAACAAACCCATCCTGGTGTTCCCCCTCGAGACCAAACGAGGAAGTCAAACCGAGGAACTCACACAGTTGGCAGTTTTATTCTTTCGATTATAGTTGAAGCTCTTACTAGTCAGATATAGATATCATGAGTTATCCTGAAGCATAAGTGGTGGGCAGTTTTAATTAACCATTCCGTGGTAGTTGGAACATTACTAGTCAGATATAATTGTCCTGAGGAATCCTAAAACCCAGCAGTTGTTGGCACTTTTATCACATTCCATTGGAGTTGCCATACTTACTAGGCAGATATAACAAACAACCCAGATCCAGCAGTTGTTGGCATTTTTAATATCCATTCCGTTATAGTTGAATCTGGTTACTAGTCATATCTTAAGCCAAGTTTATAGCACTACTTTAGTTATGCTTGTCTATGATCGAGATACTGTGCTCCAAGTCGTCCATAACCCCGGACACGGCTTTCAGAAAGTTTTATCCTGCAGGGGTGCACAACTAGCAACACACACTCGATCAACCTCGGAAAAACCAACTCAAAATCCAACGAGGCATTCACGACAAAGCGATCACAGGATTCATAAAATATTTTAGGGGGCCATCCCACTAAGCTACCCGCAACGAAGTTGGCCGGCTCCGGAACAGACCCAGGGTTTGTGTGGACGGCTGTAAACAACTGGGAACCCGAAAGTGTGACTGGTCTTGTCGATACAGCGAAAACGTGTCACGATCCTAAACAGTACAGGTGCTCCACGCACAATCGTAAATAAAGCAGTAACATGGCATAAGTACAGGATAGTAATAAAACCCCAAACTAGTTTGTGGCCCCAAGAAATAGAAATGAATCCAGCTCTGGCTCAGGGGGGTCCATAAGGCCTCCCGGATGTGGATAGTGCGAAAAATGAAGGAACAGGTATCAAGTACTCGGGGCTCTCACGCGGCTGGGACCCGGGAGCAGGTGGCAGGATGGGATCGGTGGAAGAGGGGCCAGGGAGCGATCGAGACAGGTGGCGGCAGGGATTTTGGGCAGGTGCGGAGAGAGAGAGAGAGAGAGAGAGAGAGAGAGAGAGAGAGAGAGAGAGAGAGAGAGAGAGAGAGAGAGAGAGAGAGAGAGAGAGAGAGAGAGAGAGTGGCGGCTGAGGGAGTGTGTGGGGTTAGATTTTGGTTAGGATTAGACTGGTTTCAGTTTAGGGCTTAGAGGTGGCCGGCCGGGCTTTTGGGCCTGGCTGGCTGCCTCCCAAAATAATGTAAACTTATATTTTTAATTTAAAATAGACTTTTGTAAATAGTTTTTATACAAATAAAAGACCCGGAGAAGTCCGGAGTTTTGATTTGAATAAAGACAGGGGATATTTAGAAAATCAAAACTAGTCTTTTCGAAAATAGTTTTATGCAAACAAATGCAAGATGACATGACGATGCTCAAATGCAAGGTGGCATGATGACATGAGCATGCGGTCATGATGATGCAATGCACATAAACACCGCGATTTTCTAGTAGTGGTTTTTGCGGGATGCCACACCGGCCTTGCTTTTCTCTTCAACCCGCTGCTCGTAGGTACCTTGGGAGGAGAATCCTTGCTGGCCTCCTCGCTAACCGGGGCTGAAGACATCGTCGCTGCTACGCGTTGAGCCCTAGACTTGGGCCCGGACGGACCCATTTCAGTCGGCGACGTAGCTACAACCTTCGCCTTGCTAGACATGCTGGGCCACCGCCGTCGGATTCAGTGTCGGGGGAGGGAGAAAAAAGGTCCTCCGCCGCCGGCAGATTTAGGGTCGGGGAAGGGAAGAAAAGGGGCCACCGCCGCCGTCGTAGCAAGATTCAATGTCAAGAGTTAGGAAAGTACAGTAATTGATTTGCCCCTACGACACGTGCAGGGTGGCTAAGAAGAGTGACCGCGAAGGAGGGGCACAGCAGGAACTAGTGTAACGGAATATCCTGACTTAACGGGCGCGATTTGAAAATATTGGGTTTGGCCATCATTCACTCGAAAGACCCCTCTCAGCAATTGGCGCCCCAACTTTTCGAATCGCGGTGATAAAAATCAACTTGGGTACCGCGTTGGCTGGCTACCCCAACTTTCGGGCCGCAAAATGATATTCTCCTTTTTGTGGCCATCTTCGCAATTCGGGTACAATAATTTGTTGTGATCCTCTAACATCTGCTCAAATTTCAACCTCTCCCTTTTGCTATCACATTCTCCCTTTGCACCAGCAATGGCCCAACCAAGATCATCATCTGGCTCATATGATGCATGTTCTATTGCTTCTTCTTTATCATTGTCTTCCATTGTAGTACCACCGTATTTAGGGGACATAGGATAGTTGTCATCATTCTCTTCATCTTCGTTGTCTTCCATCATAACCCCTCTTTCTCCATGCTTGGTCCAACAATTATAGCAAGACATGAAACCGAACCGAAACAGATGGCAGTGAAGGACTCTTGAGGAAGAGTATTCCTTGTAATTTCGACACTCACCACATGAACAACACATAAAACCATTCCGCTTGTTTGCCTCTGCCACAATGAGAAAAGAACGCACACCTTTAATGAACTCGCCAGAGATTCGGTCAGCGTACTTCCATTGCCGTATCATCTGCATTATATAAGTACATCAAACAAAATCACGATGCTAAGATTAGTAGTAGTCTAAAAATAAAAGCACACATCGTATACATCAAACAACTATGCACTGATTTAAAAACTTTCTACTCCATCTTTAGTACCGGTTGGACACACTAACCAGGACTAAAGGGGTTGCGGTAGGCTGGGGCCGACGTGAGCCCGTTTAGTCCCGGATGGTGTCTCTAGCCGGGACTAAAGGAGACTCCAACCGGGACTAAAAGTGGGTGACGACACTATATTTCGTGAGTGGAGACACTATGCCAGTGAGTGGTGACACTATTTCAGTGGGTGGAGACACTATGACAGGGGTGAGTGTCGACATTATGTCGTGAGTGTCGACACTAGGTTGTGCTGCTTAGTCTATAAATAAGCTTGCTTGTGAAATATCAACTGCAAGGAACGAGACCAGGGACACCACTATGACGGAGCTTCTCGAAGATGTCTTAGGACCTCGTCCTCAGACATCTTCGAGGAGCTCGCCGTAGAGGCACTCCTTAATATGTGAAATTAGTTAGCTCCACCAGCATACTCATCTAGCTAGAGAAGATATAAACTGAAAGATGGTGTGTGAGATCAGGGACACCACTACGGCAGAGCTTCTCGAAGATGTCTTAGGATCCCGTCCTCAGACATCTTCGAGGAGCTCGCCATGAAGGCACTCCCTAATTTTTTTTGGTAGCTCCCCGGCGTGTTCATATTTTTGGTTTGTTTAAACGATCGATGATTAAAATGCTAGGGCGCCACTATATATATGTATGCCTTCATAGTTTTGGTTCTTATTTTTGTTGCAATGGATTTTGTGGTGGCAGGTAGAAGAAGAAGGATATTTTGTTGCTCGACGGTGGCATGATGCATTTGTATCTGAATTTCGAGACTATGTGCCAAACCAAGATATATAGATATGATGAAATCATGTATCTCTATGCTTCGATGAATCAAATGAATTTCGAGGACTATATGTGCCAAATTAACTAGATATATAGAGATAGAATCCACATAAATCCCTCTATTTCTAGAGCATAAAATGAGCTAAAACGAGCAATGTAATACGAAAGGATGAAGTTGCTAATCTCTTAGGACCTTAGATACATGAGGTAACTCACGTGCCTGCTCCTTTTTTCTTTTCATGCTGGGATTTCTGACTTCATATGTCTTCTTGCTAGGCTCTTCACGTGCAGTCCATGTTGGACCAGCACCTCCTAGCGTGACTCCTTCAGGCTCTTCTAGTCTTGTGCCTAGCTGAACATCTGGAAGAGCCGCTGCCTCCATGCCATCGGTCCTTACTGTCGATTCCATGCCTTCCGCGCGAGCTTCCCAAAGCAAACTTTGTGGCCCGTCTGATACAACACATGGGCTGTCTTCTTATTGTCTGTTTGCACCACGCAAGAGGCCTCCTAGCTCCCAGCGTAGACTGCCTGCTACTATTCTGCTTAGCAAGCCTCTTTTTCCTGTTTCTTCTGGGTCATAAGTTCCTGATGCTTCTGGCCTAGTCTCCTCACGTGGAGCTCCACCTAGACCTCTCTCTTTTCCTGGCCACATAACGCACGGGCTGGTTGGCCTCCTTACTGGGCTGCACGAGGCACCACCAAGTGTTGGAGTTAACCTTGTTGCATATGTTTAAGTCTCATGTTTATTTCTGATTGCATATTGTTAGTCTGAGTATTTGGCTAAGTTATACCTAGTTGTATGCATGTAAACATGACAGAGGCAAGATCGGCAGAGAGCACAGCAGCAGCGATAGAGTGCAGTGAAGTGGGCTGATTGCAAGTCACTGGTAGAGTCATGCATACACGTGTTGCTAGGATCAGTCAAGAGTTTGTTAGTGTTAGGCTACATGCCTGGATTAGATAGCCGAGTCGTGTGACCGTTACTGGAGTTCAGCTGGTAGTGCGTAGTGCTGCAGTAAGTGGAGAGTGAGAAACGGATCAAGTCGTTGTTGTGACTTGGTCGTCCGTGCATGTGTGCATGTTTCCCTTTAAAATCCTCTGTATTCAGTTGAGTTATGTGTGAGAGAAAAAGAGAAAAAGGGCACAAGTGTGCGGTGCCAAACTCTGTGTTCTTGTGTTCACCGTGTGAGTCTTCTTCCACCTCTAGACAAAGCTGTCATTTGGTATCAGAGCCCCTTTTGCTCTTGGTTCCTGTGGTAATGGCGCAAGATGGAGATGATGCGGCCAAGGCGGCGGAGCTGGCAGAGAAGATGGCGGAGATGGAGCCACTCACTCCACCAAGGGCACAGCTCACCGACGGCGAGGCCAGTGGCGGCGGGTTTCGCGTCGTGGAGCGCGTGGTGCGCCACAGCTCCGTGGTGGCGCCGCCTCTCGTGCTGACCCGCACGAACTACTCCGACTGGGCTCTTGTGGTTCAGGTGCAGCCGCAATCACAAGGATGGTGGGCGGCAATCGAGCCGGGCATCTGCGACTACCACACCGACCGCGAGGTTCTTGGCGTCATCCTCCGCGCTGTGCCACCGGAGATGTTGCGCACACTGGCGGTGAAGAAGACCGCGAAGGATGCTTGGGACACCCTGAAAACCTTGAGGTTGGGGTGCGAGCGCATCCGTGAAGCAAGGGCGCAGACTCGCCGCACGGAGTTCGAGAACCTCCGGTTCAAGGACGGCGAGAAGGTGGAGCAGTTCGGGATGCGCCTCATCGGCATCATGCACGACTTGGAGGTCCTCGGAGATGGCGTCTCTGAGTACAAGGCCGTGCAGAAATTCCTGCGCGTCGTGCCGAAGCGGTTCAAGCAACTCGCCCACTCCATTATGCAGCTCTTGGACCTCAAGACCATGACGGTTGAGGAGCTGACGGGCCGGTTCTTGGCCGTGGAGGAGGAGCTGGACATGGAGGAAGACGAGGGTGAGCAGCATGGTGGGACTCGCCTTCTCCTCACGGAGCAGGAGTGGCGTGCCCGCGACCGCAGCGGCTCCGTCAAGAAGAGGGGCAACTTTGACATCCGCAAGGTTCGTTGCTACAACTGCTAAGTCTATGGGCATTACGCCAAGGACTGCACCGAGCCAAGGAGGGAGCAGGCGCATCTCGCCAACACGACCGCCGACGACGAGCCGGCGCTGCTGTGAAGTTCATCATGTAGTTCCAAATAAAAGGCAACAAGGTTAAGAGGGTGATTGTTGGAGTTAACCTTGTTGTATATGTTTAAGTCTCATGTTTATTTCTGATTGCATATTGTTAGTCTGAGTATTTGGCTAAGTTCTACCTAGTTGTATGCATGTAAACATGACAGAGGCAAGATCGGCATAGCACAGCAGCAGCGATAGAGTGCAGTGAAGTGGGCTGATTGCACGTCACTAGTAGAGTCATGCATACACGTGTTGCTAGGATCAGTCAAGAGTTTGTTAGTGTTAGGCTACATGCAAGGATTAGATAGCCGAGTCGTGTGACCGTTACTAGAGTTCAGCTGGTAGTGCGTAGTGCTACAGTAAGTGGAGAGTGAGAAACGGATCAAGTCGTTGTTGTGACTTGGCCGTCCGTGCATGTGTGCATGTTTCCCTTTAAAAGCCTTTGTATTCAGTTGAGTTATGTGTGAGAGAAAAAGAGAAAAAGGGCACAAGTGTGCGGTGCCAAACTCTGTGTTCTTGTGTTCACCATGTGAGTCTTCTTCCACCTCTAGACAAAGCTGTCAAAGTGCACCCAACGCGACTCCTTGCTCTTGTAGAGAGCATGCTTCTTCCTGTTCAGCACTTCCTGGCCACAAAGTTGTTTTCCCTTCAGACTTCGTGATGTTCTCTACGGAGCTAGCCGACGCACTTGTATTTGGTGTATCCTTGTCATGTTGATCATTATTTTTTGCATGCTCGACGATACCATATGTAACAACAATCTCATCTGGTTGGTCAAAGCCCCAATTCCAAGATTCCTCTTCTTCAAAGACTACGTTGCTCATCACAATCACCTTATTGGAAAAGGGATTGCACAAACGGTATGCCTTCGAGCCTGCTTCATAACCAGTCATGATCATTGGAATACTTTGCTCCGCCTTGACATGCGCGACACACTCGAAAGTGCGAAGATGATCAAACGGGGGCTTGCATACATAACATGCTTCGTACGGCGTCATACCAACAACACTCCTAGTTGGTGCCATGTTCAGCAAATACACATTCGTATTGATTGCCTCACCCCAGAATTTTCCTGGCAAGTCTTTGTTTTTCATCATGCTCCTCGCCATAGCCACCAAGGTCTCATATTCACCCCCTCGAGCTATGCGCAAGCTCTTTTTATTCCCCTTTGCCCCGACCTCTCCGGCTTCCTTGATCTTCTCAAATGCATGAAGAGTTTGATCCGTACTTTTCAGCAACACAATCCACATGTATTGACTAGGATCATCCACCACAAGTATGAAGAATTCATTGCCGGACGGCGTTACCGGTGAAATTGGACCGCATACACCGCCATGAACAAGTCCAAAGCTTCACTTGCATGAACCATAGCATCATGTGGCAACAGGGCACTCCGTTCCTTGTGATCCACACACGGTAGATCGTGATACACTTACCCCACAATCTCCGTAACCGGTGATGGAGGATCCTCCTCATCCTTCAACTCAGTTACTTCGAGCATCAGTATCATCGGTCCATCATCTCCTTCCTGGGCGATGAGAGCCCTCTCCTTCGACGATTTCTTGCAATCCTTCTAAAAGTGACCGAGCTCGCCGCAGTTATGACATCTTACTTTCTTTATGTCAAACTTCCTCCGTGGCGGAGCCTCGTCCTCGTCCTCCACTACGATATACTTTTTCGCTGAGCGAGAATCTTCTTTATCACTCCTATTTCCAGATGCTTTATCGCCCTTCTTCTCCTTGGCGAACAATGCTCAAGCCATAAGCATGAGATGCTTATCCACTTTCTCGTCGCCATAGGTGATCTTCATCAGCTTTTCATGAGCCTTGAACCTTCCAACTAGATCATCCATTGTGAGAGTCTTGAGATCAACACATTGCTCGATTGCGGAGACAACAGGCGAGTAACGTGGCAGCGCCACACGGAGGAAACGCCTCACGGTAGAGATCTCCTCTAGCTTCTCGCCGAGTCCGCGAATCCCATTGACCAGTGTAGTGACCCTTGAAGCAAACACGTCTAGCGTCTCATCTCCTCCCATCTCTGGATTCTCGGACTTCTTCTGAAAGGTTTGTAGGTTCACCTCGCGGACGCGCTCGTGCCTAAGATTTAGCGTCTTGAGCGTATTCCACACCTCCTTTGCAAATTTCTTCGAGATTAGGTGTTGCTTCACATCCATTGGCATCACTGAGCAGATGACCGTGAGTGCCTATCGGTCCACGTGGTACTTCGGTGCACCCTTTATGAACTTGTCGCACCTGGATCGACAGCTTCCCAGAGTCTGGTGCCTTCTAACGCCCAATCCATCTCGATCGCCCACACCATGAAGTTGTCGCGGCTGTACCATGGGTACTGCGTCATCACTTGCGCGGCAATTCCTTTAGCCGCACCATAATACTCGCCCACATCCATCATCACTATGATCTCCCGTTACTAGGAGATCCTCTACGAGGCTCTGTTACCAACTGTTAGCACGTCCCCTTGTCGCCGACTACTTTTCGATGAAGAAATTTCGGACGGTTAATAATTCGGTGACGATGAACTACAAAAAGCATTGGTTGTTCATCAAGGAATCGATGAAGATTAAAGGCGCGAATGTCATGGACGACATCGACAAGGAGGAAGCGGAAGAGAAGGATGCGGACGAGGAGAGTCGACGTGAAGCCATGGAGAAGCCGACAAAAGCAAAGTCGGTGACATGGGTGCTGAGGAAGGGAGCAGCGAAAGCAATGCCCTGGATAACGCTCGCGGGAAGTAGCTAGCGCATTTGGGACCTAGGTTGGATGTTGAAGGCACGTCGTGCTTAGGGGGTGATTGTTGAAATTAACCCTGATGTTGCTGGCATGGCACCGCGCTCCGCGGTACGCGAGTAGTATACGTGTATGTATAAGTTAGTAGTTTCTAACCAAGTCGATCTGCATGTTCGAGTCGGTATTGGTGTCTCAGCTATCTAGCTATATATACATGCAAGTCTTCTTGTAATCGACACTACATCGTGACCGTGAACAAAGAAAGAACCTATGAGGTGCGATATGCACCAGTGGCCATCAAGTTTATTGACGCGTGCGTGAGTTGTGTTGCTACTAGCTTGATCAATCAATCAAGGCTAGCTAGCTTGGTTGTGTGTACGTGCGCGTCTCGCCGAAACTTCGTCGTTGTGGACTTCGGAAAGTAGTCGACGACAAGGGGTTGTGCTAACAAGAAGACAAGACAACCCCTAAGACTGATCTATTTCGATAGGTGGAGCTCAACCGAAGAAATGAGAGAAAATTAATACTGTATCAGGTTTCTGCTAGCAAAGAATGGAGAAATTAACCGAAGAACTGAACACATAAGCTACAACAATTAGCAAGAAGAGGGAGGTACGCGCTAGACGCGCCCTCGTCTAGACGCCGTCTTTGGGGCTACGGTTGGTCTAGCTCGAGGGAGAGGGTGGTGCAGTGCCACCAGAGAATATGCGGAGGGGCGGTGGAGATGAAGCAAGGTGACATCGCCTGGATGCCGACATATCTTTAGAGGAACAGAGGCCTGCCAGGTACACCCGTTCACGGCAAAATGGTAGGGCTGGGCTAGCGGCACCGTCTCCATATTTGGGACTGTGGTTGGTTCTACCGTAGCGGGATGCGGCGCCAAGGTGGGGGCGGGTTGCGTGGTTGCTGACAGATATATTTTCCTTCTGAATTTTTCTTTACTCCTCCCAATTATTTTCCATATTTACTATATATATTCATTATCAGAGGCCTTCCAGTAAGTTGTACTTGTTGTGGAATTAGCACACTTAAACGTGAACTGAAAATACGTAGCGGAATAACATCTAAACTTCAGATCCACTCATGTACTAAATCCACAAATCGTTGTTCAATCACGAAAGGAAACATATGCATCAAACATATATGGAGGAAACAGATTTTGTCCCAACCGAGGACAAGTCTTGTGTGCTCTCACATATAGTGGATGAAATCTGCAAGTGGCAGGACAAGTCCTATGTGCTCTCAGCACATAGGAGCAACAACAAGAAAATCAACACACAGGGACACCAATCCTCTTTACATGAAAAACCTCTCAACTTGAGAGGAAAAACCATGGGATGAAGCCACCAAAATCTCCTTCCACTATTATAAAATGGGGATAGAACTTGTTCTTCTCTAGAGAGCACTAGAGGATCTCATACATGAAGATTTGGGGCACAAGAGGTACGGATCGGAGCAATATCACCAAAGATGGTGGAACCACAGCTTGAAGGAGACAAGGTAGTGGATCTGGATGTCACGACCTTGTGGGCAAAGCACGATGCTTGATTCAGCTTCTTCCTTCAACTTCTCCTCTTTCCCTTCTCACTTGGTTTTCTTCTCCAATGGAGGCTAACCTGGATTTTCGTCACACCACCTTGTGGTGGCTGGATGGGAGGCTTATACTCCCCCTTCCCTCATGTCAAATGTCCAAAATGACCCTTGGTCATAATCCTAAAGGTTGGTGGGCTCTTGTACCTGTTTGTGCCACCTGAAAGGCTTCATAAGGCCATCTCCAC
Source organism: Avena eriantha (assembly GCA_910589775.1). Taxonomy (NCBI): domain Eukaryota; kingdom Viridiplantae; phylum Streptophyta; class Magnoliopsida; order Poales; family Poaceae; genus Avena; species Avena eriantha. Next base: position 105,109 of record CAJUXJ010001877.1, on the reverse strand, counting down.
AAATCCCACACGAGGAGGATACCCAACGGTACTAGTAGCTCAAGCTATACGTGTACCACATCAGTCCAAATAATTTCTACGGAGAATTTTTGTCTTTTGAGAACTTTAGTTGATTTATACCATCCAGAAGAACACTTCATCGAGAAGAAAGAGACGGATGATCTGGTGATCCTCCAGATGAACTCCTTGTGGAAGGATTGTGTTGCACGATATATTGATCAGGTGCAAAGGCACGCATATATACTGTACAAGGTGGGGCCACCATGTCCTCAACTATACAAAAGAGGAGGGGGCCATATGTAAATATACAGAGTACATGTGTGCACACAATATCTTCTCAACACCCCCTACAGTCACAGCGTCACTTGAACCGACGCAAAGACTCGATCAAAACTCCTCAAAAGACGTCGTAGGTAGTCCCTTGGTCATAATATCTGCGATTTGCTGGGAAGTGGGGACATGGAGATCACGTACGTGTCCTAGCACCACCTATCCGTGAACAAAATGAATGTCGAGCTCGATGTGCTTCGTCTCGTGATGATGTATGGGGTTGGCGGAGAGGTAGACAGCGGAGACGTTATCGCGATACACGACAGTGGCCTTTTCCACTAGACAAGAGAGCTCGAGAAGTAGTTGACGGAGCCATGAACACGCAGCGATGGCATTAGCCACAACCCTGTACTCAGCCTCGGCGCTGGATCGTGAGACGGTGGGCTGTTGCTTGGATGACCAAGAGATGAGAGACAGTCGAAGGTAGACACAATACCCGGAAGTAGAGCGTCAGGTGTCGTGACAGCCAGCCCAGTCGGCATCAGAGTAGGCAACAATGTCCGTGGTGGAAGAGGCATGTAGAGTCAATCCAAGATCCATGGTGCCACAGATGTAGCATAGAATCAGCTTCATCGAGGCCTAGTGAGAGTCACGAGGAGCGTGCATATGTAGGCACACCTCTTGAACAACATACTGATACATCCAAAACGTATCTACTTTCCCGAACACTTTTGCTATTGTTTCTCCTCTATACTTGTGTGATTTGGATGCAACTAATGCGGACTGACGCTGTTTTCAGTAGAATTGCCTTGGTGTCTACTTTTTGTGTAGAAAATCAACTATCAGGAAAAATCCCGGAAAATATGCCAAAAATCCTATTTCACCCGAAGACTCCAGGAGCCAGAATACGAGACGGAGAAGAGCCAGGGGGTGGCCACACCACCTGGTGGCGCGGGCTAGGCCAGGCCGCGCCAGGGGGTGGTGTGGGCCCCCCAGGCACCCCCTCGGCCTCTCTCTTCGCCTATAAGGAGCCTTCTGACCTAAAAACTTCAGGGGGTTCGATGTTTTTCCAGAAGGAGTTTCGCTCCGCCGCCACCACCAGATTCCACGAAACAGCACCAGAAACTCCGTTCTGGCACCCTGCTGGGACGGGGAATTGGAGGAGATCATCGCAATCATCATCACCATCGCTTCTCCATCGACCATCCATGTTTCCCCCATCTATGAGTGAGTAATCCCCCGCTGTAGGCTATGGGGATGGAAGGGATTGGATGAGATCGCTCATGTAATGACATCAGATTGTTAGGGCATGGTGCCTAATATCTTTTATTAGGGCTTTATGACTTTCTTGCGACGTGTTGTGCTTAATGCTTGTCACTAGGCCCGAGTGCCATGATTTCAGATCTGAACTTATTATTGATTCATGATGATAGTATTGCTCTTGGTCTTATCTGCAAGTTGTATACACACGTTGTTGTCCGGAACCTATGGCCCCGAAGTGACAGAAATCGGGATAACCGGAAGGGAAAGGCTTTGATGTGAGGATCGCATGTGTTCATGGAGTGTTAATGCTTTGCTCCGGTGCTCTATTAAAAGGAGCACCTTAATTGCCAGTAGTTCCCTAGAGGCCCCGCTGCAAACGGGCTGGCAAGAAAAAAGATGTTGTGCAAGTTCTCATTGTGAGCACGTATGACTATATATGGAACACATTCCTAGGATTGTCTAGTACTTGGGTGCTTTATCTTATTTATCTGCAATTGCCCTATGTTCTGACTGCTATGTGAATTGTCTTGTCCATGCAACGCCCGTCCATCCATCCCTATGCCTACCGCACTCGAATCCCACTATTTACTACTTTTGTTACTATTGTCTTTGCTTTACTACTGCTGTTACTTTACTATTCCTACTACAAAACTGATGCTACTGATAAACTCATGTGAGCAAGATTGTTTCCAGGTGCAGCTGAATTGACAACTCAGTTGTTAAGGCTTATAAATATTCTTTGGCTCCCCTTGTGTCGAATCAATAAATTGGGTTTCACTTCCCTCGAAAATACTGCGATACACCCCCTATACTTGTGGGTCATCAAGACTATTTTCTAGCGCCGTTGCCGGGGAGCATAGCTTTATTTATCAAGTTCACTTGGATTCTCTATTGTTCGCTGCTATCCATCCATCATGGGTAAGTCTCGTGATGGCAAAGTTCCTATTTTACAATCCACTACAAGAAGAGGTACGGTTCTGAACACCTCTGCTGCTCTTGATTCACCGTCTGTTTTGAGTAAGTTCCTTACACCACCACATACACATGCTACACAAGCTGCTACTACTGCTGAATCTGAAACTTCAGATGCTTATGATGCTGCTTCTACTGTGCTCGATAAGAGTGGTTCATTAGGTCCTTTCCTAGATGCTACGATTGCTAGAACTATAGCTGGAAATACCGAAACTCCTAATGAAGACACTACCACACCTGTTAGCTCACTTGAGTCTAGTGAGAGTTATGATATTGAAGATGGTTATGTTGAGATGACCGACGAGTTTATTAAAGAATGTAAGGACACCCATGATAGGAGCGCTGCTAAGAGTCTCCTTGAGAGGCGTACTATTAGACCCAAATTATCCCTTGATGCTAAGTTTGCTGCTTCTACCATAAACATTATAGATGAAGATTATGATTTCTCTCTCGATCTATCTTACATAGCTATTGTCGAGAAAGAACCTTTTTGTGGGACTAAGAATGAAAGTGCGGTAGCACATATGAATGAACTTTCTACCATGAGTGGCTTGTTTTCTGATGATATTAAGATGCGTACTTACTTTGTTGCTAAGATTTTTCCCTTTTCACTGAAAGGAGAAGCTAAAACTTGGTTTAGTAATTTACCTCTTGGATCTATTGATAGCCCTGAGTGCTTGATTAGTACTTTCCTGCAGAAATATTTTCCTCCCAATGCTGGACATGCTATTTTGCAGGAACTTTTTGATTTTAAACAGGGAGAAAAAGAGGTATTGCCCGAATCTTGGGGAAGGTTTTGTGCTTTGATTCATGCACAGGCTGGAAGTCCATTACCTAAGAATGAGCTTCTTGATATATTTTGTAATGGACTAACCGAGGAATCTAGGATATACCTAGACAGTTGTGTTGATTGTGTTTTCAGGAATAGGACTCCAAAGGAAGCTGAGGAATTAATGGCTAAAATAAGCAAGAATTATGAAGATTGGACTCCTCCTAAACAAGCTATACCTGAAGTAATTGTACCTGAACCATCTATTCATGTGCCTATTCCAACATCAAAGAAGAGGGGAGTTATTGAATTAAATGATGAAGTGATGTAAGAAGCTAAGAAATGTCTTAAGGAGAAGGGAATTAAAGCTGCAGATGTCAAGAATTTACCTCCTATAGAAGAATTATGTAAGCCTATTTCCTACTCACCCACTATTGAGGTACACTCTCTCCAACACTTTGATGAAGGTGATATCCCTTACTCTAAACCTCATGATCAATGCTTAGAAGAATTTGATATCTTTATTGTTAAGCAAGATAACTTTAATAAAAGGGTGCAAAATCATCTAATGGAAAACACTAGAGCTATTGTTGAGTTGAAAGATATTGCGGAAAGAACCTCTAATGATGTTAAAATGATTGTTAAACACTTTCAAATGGTTCAAACTCATATAGATCAACTCGTTAAAGTGCAAAACGACTTGCTAGTTAATGTTGCTAAAGAAAAACATGCTTATGAAATTAGAACTAGAAGTGGTGCTGCTACCAAGGATCCTCTATATCCTGAGGGTCATCCCAAAAGAATTGAGCAGGATTCTCAACAAGCTGAAAATAGTCTTCTCGTAACAAAAGGAAAAAGAAACATAAAACTATTGTAGAACCCTCTGAACCTGCTATAGATCCTAATAGTATATCTATCTCTGATGCTGAAACTGAAAGTGGTAATGAAGAAAATGAAGTTCCTAATGAAGAAAAAGTTGAAGAAGAACCTGAAAACCACACTAAGACTACTAAGTACACTAAAGAATATTTTGTTGCTAAGAAACATGGTAGTGAAAGAGAACCTTGGGTCCAAAAACCTATGCCTTTCCCTGATAAGAAACACAAGTCAAAGGAAGATGAACACTATAATAAGTTTTGTGAGTGGATGTAGCCTTTATTCTTGCAAATTCCTTTAACTGATGCTATTAAATTGCCTCCTTACTCAAAGTATATGAAGGACATTGTCTCGAATAAAAGGAAGATCCCTAATGAAGAAATTTCTACTTTGCTTGCTAATTATTCCTTCAATGATAAGGTTCCTAAGAAAATTGGAGACCCAGGGATTCCAACTATCCCTTGCTCTATTAAGAACAGTTATGCTAGGACTGCGTTGTGTGATTTGGGAGCTGGAGTTAGTGCTATGCCTTTCTCTCTCTATAAGAGGCTTCAACTTGAAAAATTGATACCAACTGATATATCTTTGCAAATGGCTGATAAATCTACCACTATTCATGTGGGTATATGTGAGGATGTACCTGTTCAAGTGGCTCATAATTGCTTGATATTAACTGATTTTTTTGTGCTTGAAATGCCTAAAGATGATAATATGTCTATTATTCTTGGAAGACCTTCTCTTAATACTGCAGGAGCCGTTATTAATTGTAATCAAGGAAAGGTGACCTTCAATGTTAATGACAAGGAACATACTGTCTATTTCCCCAAGAAGATTGAAAGGACTTATGGCTTGAATTCAATTGAACATGTTGAAGGCATTCAAGTTGGAGAAATATATTGTCCCATACCAAGAGAAAAATTTGAAACTATTATGATTTGGACAATTGCTATCAAGGTTAAGGTAACATAATCATTAGTGGAGTACAAAGTTTTGTCTCATATGCAATTGTTTTGGTAGCAAGACTTGATCAACCTTGCTAACAAAAGGATTCCATTGAACAAAACAATGTTTTCATTATGATTATCTCCGTTTATTTCTATCCTTTGCATTTTAGTTTTTGCTTTCGTTTAGTTTTCTTTTTGGTTAGTTGCTTTCATGCTAGAACTTCTGTAGTTCTAGCCTTGTTTTGTCCTTGCATCATGTTTCCAAAAAGAAAAAAAAATCTGTCTGTCAGAAAAATCATTTTTCTATCTCTGAAAAATGCCCAAAAATAAAGTGTCTCGAAAAATTCCAGAAAATCCATATTAAATTTTTACGTGAAAAAGGGGCAGAGGAGTACCTGGTAGGTACCAGAGGGGCCCACCAGGCAGGCACACCACATGGTGGCGTGGCCAGCCTTGGGTGGCGCCATGCCCTGGTGTGGGCCACCCCTGGCCCCCCACTAACTCTCTCACCTGCCACTTTCTTCTCTCTCCCGAGTAAGCTCCAGTTCATAGCTCAAAATCGCGTTCTTGCTATGCTTGCTCTCGATTTTTTCGATCTCCTTGCTCAACCCATCTTTCTTGCTGAAATTTGGAGCATTTTTTCCCTGGTATGTGACTCCTCCCCTTGTCCAAGTAGATTTGTGTTTAGTGGATTATATGTTGAGTATTTTGCTGCTATAGGTGACTGGTTATGAGAGCTTGTAAGCTTGTTTGATGCTTAGAGATATAGTTTTGATGCATGTTTAGGCCTCTTGCAAGTCCCTATGAGTAGAATCCTTCATTATATTTACTTTGCAATCACTTGTTTAATAGGTGTTTAAATTTCAGAATAGAAGATGAGTGAACACCACCTAAATCAACATGAGCTTTGGGTGCCTGAGGTCATGAAGGTCCACCGGGAGGAGGAAGTTTTTCCCTCCATTTATCCATGCCCTGAGTTCATGAGAGCTGCGGGAATTCTACAAGATTTCCACACTTTGGTTTCTAATGCAGGGTTAGAGCACTTTTTGGAAGATGAACCTTGTCAATTTGTGAATCTAACCATGTCTGTGGTGCAGGATTTCCAATTTAGTCACTCTTTGCCTAACCCCATGGTCCATTACAAAATTTACAATATTGCTGTCAACCTTTCTCTTGATGATTTTTGTGCAGCTATTAAGGTACCTCAATGGGGATCATGTAGGAAGATTAAAGAGAGACCGGAACCACTCATGGATTTATATGCAGAAATTTGTTAAGGGAGTAGCTTATCGAAGGAGAGTGGAAAAATCCGTAACATTCATCTTCCCTCCATTCGCTACTTTGCCTACTTTATTGCCAAGTGTGTTCTTGCTAGGAAAACTGCCAATAAGTTATCTTCGTTTGATTTAGCATTTATCTCTGCTGCTCTTAGACGAGATAGGTCTTACAACTTGGGTGCTTTGATAGCTTTCCGTCTTGCTACTAACCGTGAGAAAGGTGAAATTTGTGGAGGCCTCATTGCTTCTCGTTTGCTAGCATTGCATGGTTTAGTGCCTCATCATCTAGACCTATAGTTTCCCATAGAGAGGCTTGATCTTAATTCCATTATACATCATAAATTTGTTTCCTCGTGGGCTAGTATGAGTGAGTTATCTTATGAAATAACCTTTCTCAAGGCTGGTTGGAGAAAGAGCAAGTCCGAGCGTGTTGTTCTTTTGCCTGCACCTGTTTTGTTTAACCTTGATAACAGGAAAGGATGGTCCCTCACTGAGGAGGAGCTTGACACGTACCTGGGAGAGCTTTCCCAGCAGGAGCAGGACACTAGAAGGGAGGTCATGGATGATTCGGTCCAGCCCTCGAATGAGGGAGAGTCTTCATATCAGCAGCCCGCTTATGATTGGGGAGCTTCCTCTTCTTCTCATGGGCCCAGCTACGACCATTCCTACCAAGATCCGCCCGCTTGGAACCCCTATTCATACATGGATTGATACCCACTTAGGCCAAAAGCCTAAGCTTGGGGGAGGTACGCCAACACCGCACTCATCTCCATATCATGTTGCGTCATTACTTTGTATATTCATGTTTTCGTTCTCTTTTTAGTTTTCGTTCTTCTTTGCTTTTGCTTTCTAAAAACACAAAAAGACCAAAAATATTTCTGTTGTTTCTCTTTGGTTTGCTTCTTTTTTTTGCCTTGGTTTGCTTTTCCCTTTTTGCTTTGTTTGAACTATTCGAAAAACCCAAAAAGATTTTGCTTTGCTTGTTTTTCCCTTTTGGTTCTTGTTTAAAAATCAAAAACACCAAAAATATTTGTGTTCTTCTTTGGTTTTTGCGAGTTTGCTATAGGGTTCGGCAGTCCTCAGTGGATATTGGTTTCATATTATTATTAAAATTACACAAGCGAAGAGCAATAATGAGGATCAATGACAACTTGAGGCGTGGTAAGAGGCTTGTAAAGAACTCTATTTGTCTTCATTTTGGTACATATACTCATCATTGTGAGCTTGCTTAGTCCACTCAAGTAGGGTGTATGTTATCTTTGGATGCTTAGTAGTTCTTGCTTTCTTAGGATTAGCTCCAGCTCGCTAATAGTTTGTAGCATGTCTTATGAATGTTTGCTTGCATTTCTCTATTTATAAATTGGTATGACACCGTGGTATCCTCCTCTGAATGTTTCATTTGAATTGACTTGGCACATGCTCACGCATGCATAGGACTATGATAATCAGTTAAGCCTTGATGAATTATTTTTCCTTGAGGATCTTGAATCACTTTCATGCCATGAGTAGTCTTGTTTTGTTGCAAGCATGATAATGACAACTATTGCTCTCTCGTTTGTCGCTCCCTTAATATTGCTAGCCTTCACTTTCACTGAGTGTTTTACTCATGTTTCCAACTCCCTAAACCAAATATTTCCAAAGTGTCCACCATACCTACCTATTAGCATCATTTGCTACTCCCGTGCATATTCAATATACCTTGTTTCTTCCGAATAAAATGTTTGCTTGTTATAGGAAAATTAGTTAGTAAAGCTCTCACGAACTTGATGGCACACTTTATTTCCCGCACTTAATAAACCTGAACCATTGTGAACTCTCCATGAAAGTTATATGCTTGCAAATTATAGGCTGGGGATTAGCAGAACCGTGCTGTCACGGGGAACGCTTTCAACACTTGTAAATATATACCCAGTTGATACCTTGCTCTTTTGTTTGCGGATGTCGTCGGTGTGAAATAAAAGGGGAGCTTGTAAGTCCATGGAGTTATGTATGTGTGTTAGAGAAACGCCTGGACCGCTGGTCTAATCCATGCTGACATGGTGGAAACCTGCAGCGTAACCATAATGATATCTATGAAGCATTCTTCTTATAAAAAAGAGAGATAGCTATTGAGAAAAAAAGAGACTTATGAAAAGAGGAAAGAGAGAAAAAAGCACCATTTTCCCATGGTAAATAAGAAGATTGCTGAGATACTCATTGTCTGCTTGCCTTGTCATTTTGATATGGGGATTCTTCCGCATCATCGGGCAAGGGGTACCTCGTTGGCGGTTCTCAATGATACGCACATACTTACGATGACAAGAACTTACCGGTAACTAAAGTTGAGTAGCATGAGGAGTGGCCCTCGTACTCAAGGGACTTGGGATTTTCAGTTTATAGTCTGTCAAGCATATAACTCAGATTGGACCTCACTTTCACCTTAACCACTTTACAGATGCTTATGATAGGGGCAATGAGAGCTCAAAGCTAACAAGTACCATACTTTCAGCATTTAGAAGCCTTTCAAATTATTCAAAACCTTTTCTTCTACTTGTCGAGTCTCCACATATTCTTTGAGCACCTTCTTAAGAGCATAGTTGTCATTCTTTGTGTTTGTTCCATTACTTGATTATTTGTGTTATGACTTTGATGCTTGTACCCTTGATATCTTTACTTCTAGTCATCACTTGAACTTCAGAGGTGCCTTGGCATTCATAATCAAACGCAAGCGAGATACCACTCTATCATACCTTTCTATGAGCATTGTAATGTTGCTTATGTTTATGCTTCATGCTACTTATTATTCTTGAGTTGGAATCTCTTCATAGCTTGCAATGACTATTAGACTCAGTTGCATACTATTTATTATCAACTGTCTAAGTAGTTATCACATTGCTGAGAATATTTACATCATATGAAGCAAATGTGTTCGTGAAAGTTCTTTTATCGCACTCAGTTTTCAACTGAATTGCTTGAGGACAAGCAATAAGCTAAGCTTGGGGGAGTTGATACGTCCAAAACGTATCTACTTTCCCGAACACTTTTGCTATTGTTCTCCTCTATACTTGTGTTATTTGGATGCAACTAATGCGGACTGACGATGTTTTCAGCAGAATTGCCTTGGTGTCTACTTTTTGTGCAGAAAATCAACTATTAGGAAAAATCCCGGAAAATATTCCAAAAATCCTATTTCACCCGAAGACTCCAGGAGCCAGAATACGAGACGGAGAAGAGCCAGGGGTGGCCACACCACCTGGTGGCGCGGGCCAGGCCAGGCCGCGCCAGGGGGTAGTGTGGGCCCCCCAGGCACCCCCTCGGCCTCTCTCTTCGCCTATAAGGAGCCTTCTGACCTAAAAACTTTGGGGGGTTCAACATTTTTCCAGAAGGAGTTCTGCTCTGCCGCCACCACTAGATTCCACGAAACAGCACCAGAAACTCCGTTCTGGCACCTTGCCGCGACAAGGAATTGGAGGAGATCATCGCCATCATCATCACCATCGCTCCTGCATCGACCATCCATGTTTCCCCCATCTATGAGTGAGTAATCCCCCGCTGTAGGCTATGGGGATGGTAGGGATTGGATGAGATCGCTCATGTAATGGCATCAGATTGTTAGGGCATGGTGCCTAGTATCTTTTATTAGGGCTTTATGATTTTGTTGCAACTTGTTGTGCTTAATGCTTGTCACTAGGGCCCGAGTGCCATGATTTTAGATCTGAACTTATTATTGATTCATTATGATAGTATTGCTCTTGGTCTTATCTGCAAGTTGTATACACACGTTGTTGTCTGGAACCTATGGCCCCGAAGTGACAGAAATCGGGATAACCGGAAGGGAAAGGCTTTGATGTGAGGATCGCATGTGTTCACGGAGTGTTAATGCTTTGCTCCGTTGCTCTATTAAAAGGAGCACCTTAATTGCCAGTAGTTCCCTAGAGGCCTCACTGCAAACGGGCTGGCAGGACAAAAGATGTTGTGCAAGTTCTCATTGCGAGTACGTATGACTATGTATGGAACACATTCCTAGGATTGTCTAGTACTTGGGTGCTTTATCTTATTTATCTCTAATTGCCCTATGTTCTGACTGCTATGTGAATTGTCTTGTCCATGCAACGCCCATCCATCCATCCCTATGCCTACCGCACTCGAATCCCACTGTTTACTGTTTTTGTTACTACTGTCTTTGCTTTACTACTGTTGTTCCTTTACTATTCCTGCTACAAAATTGTTGCTACTGATAAACTGCTGTGAGCAAGATTTTTTCCAGGTGCAGCTGAATTGACAACTCAGTTGTTAAGGCTTATAAATATTCTTTGGCTCCCCTTGTGTCGAATCAATAAATTGGGTTTCACTTCCCTCGAAAACACTGCGATACACCCCCTATACTTGTGGGTCATCACATACTGCAGCTCCGGCCAAGTGAAAGTGATGTACTGGAGATCACCGATGATGGACCGATAGGACGAGGCATCTGGTGCTGGAGAACTGTCAGTAGCGGAGAGCTTGTCCTTGGTGTCGACAAGCGTGGTCACGGGGTGACAGTTAAGCATCCCCGCACGGTCCAAAAGCTCATGAGCATACTTCCGTTGATGGAGAAAGAAACCACCCGCACGCCGTACCACCTCAATCCCAAGGAAGTAATGAAGGGGTCCCAAATCCTTGAGAGCAAACTTAGCACTAAGATGGTCAGCAAGCTGTTGGAGTAGCTGAGTGGAGCATGCCATCAAAATAATATCATCGACGTAGAGGAGCAAATAGGTTGCAGCATCGCCCTAGCGGTAGACAAACAGCGAAGCATCGGACCAAGTGGAGCGGAAGCCAAGCTGATGAAGAAATGTTGTGATGTGCTGATACTAAGCATGGGGCGCCTGCTTGAGCCCATAGAGAGACCGTGAGACCAGACACACATGATCCGGGTGATCCGACTCAACAAACCCGGTAGGTTGCTGGTAGAACACTTTCTCCTCGAGGTGACCATGAAGGAATGCATTGGAAATATCCATCTGATGAACTAGCCAGCCGCGAGATACCGTGAGCGGAAGGACCGTACGGATGGTATCGGGCTTGACAACAGGGGCAAAGGTGTCATGGAAGTCAACACCTTCGTGTCGCCGGAAACCACAGACCACCTAGCGCGCCTTGTGGCGATCAAGAGTACCGTCTGGATGGAACTTGTGCTTGAGGACCCACTTTCCAGTAATGACGTTGGCGTGACATGGACAATGAACGAGCTTCCACATCCGATTGTGCTACAGGGCGTCGAACTCCTCGTGCATAGCCTCGAGCCACGAGGGGTCGAGGAGGGCTGCCCAGGCGGAGGCCGGCAGTGGAGAAGGCATGGATGTTGAGGCAACATAGACGTACTCGTCCGTGGAGAACCGCGTGGACATGCAAAAGACACTCGCGCGAGCACGCATGACAGGGCCCGCGATAACCGGTGGCGATGGTGGCATGGGTGGACCAGTCGATGGTGCGTCACCCGAGGTACCATTCGAGGGTGACACTGTCGAGGAGGGTGGCGATGTGGCGGTGGAGCCGGAGCATGAGGGCGTCGGGGGGCGCCAGGCGATGAGGGGACGCCCGAGCTAGGGCTTGAGGGCATCGCAGGGGCACTCGAGCTAGGGCTCGAGGGCGTAGACGAGGGCACCGATGGGGCGGCAGGCGTCATAGGGACGCCTGAGCTGGGGCTCGAGAGCGTTGTGGAGGCGCGTCCGGGTGCGGCGACCGGGGCGGGCACATGCCACCGCGGGGGTCACCGGTGGATGATGTAGAGGGCACCACCTGTACCTGTGCAAACAGAAAGCAACACTCATCGAAGTAAACATGCTAGGAAGTGATCACCGAGTGCGACATGGGATCATAGCAGAGGTAGCCTTTGGTGTTAGACGGGTAACCGAGGAATACACATAGAACTAAGCGTGGGGCGAGTTTGTGAGGAGCGTTGGCAGCAGTGCTAGGATAGAAACGGCATCCGAAAATCAGAAGACCATCGTAGGAGGGCGGGGAGCCGAAGAGGAGATGGTGGGGCGCATAGATCCATCGGGTACGACACGGGCGAAGGTTAATAAGGAGAGTGATGGTGGCTAAGGCATCGGGCCAGAAAGTAAGTGGAACATGGGCGTGAAAAAGGAGTGTGCGAATGCAGTCATTAAGGGTGCGGAGGACATGCTCGGCGCGACCGTTCTGCTGTGAAGTGTATAGGCAAGTTAGGTGGAAAATGGTGTCGTGAGACGAGAGGAGTGTGCATACGAGGGTGTTATCGAATTCTTTCCCATTATTGGTTTGAAGAGCATGAATAGGATGACCAAACTGAGAAGACACGAAGGAGTAAATGGCTACAAGAGTGTTGGCGACATCAGACTTTTTGTGAAGAGGGAAAGTCCAAACGAAGTGATAGTAGTCATCGAGAATCACAAGATAATATAGAAAACAGGAATTACTGGCAATGGGAGAGGTCCATACATCACTGTGAATTAACTTAAAGGGAAAAGACACATCTGTGGAGGAAGAAGTAAAGGGGAGGCAAACATGTTTACCCATGCGGCATACTTCAGAACTATGAGCAGCCGTTTAATTACATGAAAAAGAAAAACTCCTCATTATTTGACTAAGGGCAGAAGCGCTAGGATGACCTAGATGAGCATGCCAAAGATCGATGTTGGCGGAGAGGGCACGGGGTCTAGCGCTGGATGAAGACGACGGCTGGACCGGATAGAGATCACCGGGGCTCTCACATCGGTGGAGCACCATACGGGTACGAGCATCCTTAACAGAAAAACCAAGAGAGTCAAATTCCACGGTCACAGAGTTATCCCAAGAAAGAGTTTTAACAGAGACTAAGTTATGACGAAGATGTGGCGAGACAATGACATTATTAACAGACAGTTGTTTAGAGGTGGAGGGAAAATCAGTTGAGCCAATATGAGTGATAGGGATACTAGCGCCGTTGCCGATGATGATGCGAGAAAAAAGGTGGAGAGGTTACCCGGGTAGGCGGCCATGTGGGAGGAGGCGCCCGTGTCCATGAGCCAATCACCACCACCAGCATAAGAGCCAGTAGGGGGAACCTGCTAGAGAGCGGCGATGAGCGTCGGGTCCCATGCGGCCTGTGGTGAAGGCGCGTAGGCGGGCGGGCCACCATAGGCCGGCGCGAGAGGCGGCTGATGGGCGGCGAAGTGCGCCTGATGCACCTGTGGGCGAGGGCCGAGTAGACCAGGGGCGGGAGGGCGCGACACCGGCATGGTGTAGTCATGCACCACCCCCGTCCAAGGGTTGAAGCCACAACTCCATGGTGGGAGGGGCGCCGGATTGGCAGGGCGGGGGCCACCACCCCCATACCCGCCGTCATTGCGATTCCCATCGCCACGTCCGCGTCGGCGGTGCCCCTGCTGCTGCTGCTGCGGACGCTACTGGGGCGGTGGCGCCGGGGCCATCGCGGTGGGCGTGGCTGGAAGGGCGCCGAGGGGCACGGCTGGTAGGGCGCCGGTGCCGGAGGAGAAGGGGCTCCATGGCCGATTCTAGCGGCGAATGCGGTGTGAGGCACCCGCGCACGTTGGTTCTTCAGACAACGTTCCTCGAGACGAAGGTAGGAGACTGCATGCTCGAAGATAGGGTTAGACATGAGGGTGATATTGGAGGCGACATTACCGAGATCCTCGCTGAGGCCGGCGGTGAGAGTGGTGAGAAGGAGATGGTCCCCCATCGTGAAGCCGAGGTCGTTAAGCTCATCGGAGATGGCCTTTACGCAGAGGCAATAGGCATCCCTGGATTGATCCCCATGGGGAGATCCAAAGAACTCCTACTGCAGGAAGATAACGCGCTGGAGCTGGTTGTCGGTGAAGAGCCCGTTGATCTTTGTCCACACCGTGCGAGCATCATCACCATCGCGAATGAAGGTCTTGAAGATGTCCAGCGCGATGGTGAGGAAGAGCCAACGGATGATGGTGGCATCGATCGCCATCCAGTCGCTGTCGCGTTGCATGGAGAGAAGGTCGGTGGTGCCGTCCATGTGGTCGCGAAGATTGTACTCACGGAAGAGGAGGTAGAAGTACGTCTTCCAGGAGTAGTAGTTGTTGTCGCCGCGGGAGAGCTTGATGGGAACGTGGTCATGGATGGGTACCTCGCGGAGCTGGGCAGGGTGGGGACGGTAGACTCGGTGGAGGGAGAGGAGGCGAAGGGGTTGCTCGAGTCGGAGGAGAGGGACATGGTAGATATGGCCGGATTGAGAATGGCACGGTGATGATGGTGGAGGGAGGGGCGGCGTGGTGGGGTTGCAAGGAGGGGGCTGTGGCGGCCGGTTGGGGAGGAGAAACCGGCGGCGGCTACTAGGGTTTAGGGGAGGCGGCGGCCGCGGGGGAGAGGAGGAGAGTCGGCGGCAGCTAAGGTTAGGGTAGGATCGTGGAGGTGTCTGATACCATGTAGAATGATTGTGTTGCACGGTATATTGATAAGTTGCAAAGGCACGCATATATATAGTGTACAAGGTGGGGCCACCACGTCCTCAACTATACAAAAGAGGAGGGGGTCATATGTAAATATACAGAGTACATACATGCATACAATATCTTCTCAACACTCCCGATGAAGCTGGGCCATTTTTCTATTGAGTTCTTCCCAGCGCTTGCTCCAGCTTTATTCTCTAGTAGCCAATGAAGGCCGAAAATTGCAATGACCCTGCAAAAAGCAGAACCGGCAGAGCTATACACATACCGCCTATCGTACATGGCTCCATTATATTTTGGCATACATCTGGTCAAAAATTTGTTGAATCGTGATTAGGCAAGAGTGCTACAAAAATTTAATCGTGATAGGCAGCTGGGAATGGTCCTCAGCTACGGGATGAGTGTTGGTTAAGCTATCATTTGGAACAATGAACATGATGCTAAGTACAGGAACAAACAGCCTCCCACCCTAATGGGATTACATTATTATAAATGCTATCCTATTTACTCGATGCTCTCTGTTCCTGGTAGGAACCTTGGCACAAATCGCACACAAAATCATCATCATTATCATTTATGCTTACAAATTGCAATCAGTAGATAGCCCGACTTACACAAATCATCACCATCATTGTCTATGCATGGAAAAATTACAGTAAGTCCAAAGCTTACAATTCATACCATGACAACAAACACCATACACACGGGGAAGGAGCACAGCGGCAACGAGCAACCAGGGGCTCATGTTGTATCTGCCGAAGCCTGCTCTGATTTATTTCCCATTTTTCTCGAGAGATTGTACGACCATCTACTCAACCAGATGACCAGTACTTTGATGGATCGAGCAAGGATGATCAAACCAACCAGATCAAATCAAACCAAACTAAAAATTCACTGACACACCATAGCGCAGATATAGAGAATCCACACCCAATGAAGCAGGAAGCAGGGCAAGCAACATACACACAGCGAGAAGGAAAGCTTCAGTTATGCAGGTTGGCATGATGGCGTACGTGCTTGCAGGTTGAGGGCTTCCCCTGATCATTTCATGGATAGGGTGCATTACCTGTAACGTACAAAACCAGCAATGGAAGGGATGATTAACAGTATGAGGTTTGATCCAGTACTACCTCCCTCCCTCTAAATTCGTACAAATACGTCCACGTATATATCCAAACCGAGTACACTTGCGAGCCATAAGGATCGGGACCTGTAGATATACGGCATTCCCGCACACACACACGATCCAGAAAGCCCACCATTGTCCAACACCCTGACTGCTGCCACCGGCGGCCATCTCACAACCCTTGAGCTCGTGTTAAATATTCGTAGCTAGGAACTTTTAGCCAGATAAACTGCCTGACATTTCGCCAGACAGCCTGGCAAGCCACCGGACAGATTGCCGGTTTGTCTCGCTGCCACCGCCAAGCTCTACGGATAAAGACGCCGAGGCGTGCGCCAGCCAGGCCGAGTTACCAGCTCGCCGGACCCAACCGCCACCATTACCACCGGCGTGCGGACGTGGCCTTCGCCCCCGATGATCCGGCATACAACCATACTTTTTTCCTTTGCGTAGAGCTTGTACTAGTACAGGTATGGCTAGAAAAAGTATTATTTGGTTGAGTTATACGGAGTTTTTACAGGGTTACATATACGTGCATATACTAATTACGAAGGGGTATCAAGCGATCTGAGCCGTCCTTGTGTTTAATACGAGTTTGTACGAGTTTAGGTCGGAGGGGGTAGTACTGGATCAGAACCCTCAACAATACATACTGGCACAACATACGGTAGTGTTGCACGATTTTTGTTCTAGAAAAATA
The DNA here is from genome assembly GCA_910589775.1 of Avena eriantha. Lineage (NCBI taxonomy): Eukaryota > Viridiplantae > Streptophyta > Magnoliopsida > Poales > Poaceae > Avena > Avena eriantha. Next base: position 88,495 of record CAJUXJ010001877.1, on the reverse strand, counting down.
AAGCAAGAACACTTTTGCTCCGGTGTTCCCTCCTCCAAAACTTAGAAAACTAAAAACACAAGAACGGCCAGGATTGGAAGATACCCCTTCATGCTCTCCTAACAAAGGGGTATTAGACAATCCTCGCTGTCCTTGTGTTTTTAGTTTTCTAAGATTGAGGAGAGGGAGAGGACACTGAAGAACGCTCAAGAAATAAATTGGTTTCAGCATAAATGTTAGTTAGTCTATTCGCAGATTAGGGAGAGATAGAGATATATGTCTATAGCCTAACCTGAGTACGCTGGCTCTGGACTGTTGGGCCTTGTAGTGCAGCGAGTGGCTCAGCTCGTAGAGGGAAGGGTGGTGGTTCTCCTTCAGCCCATCCCACTCCAGGTTGTCCCACCATTCCTTCTCGCAGTTCACCTTGGGTGGCTTGGTGTTGCTCCCAACTACCGGCAGACGCCTGAGCCTCCAACAGCCCCTGATCTTGATGGTCTCAAGTTTAGGGGCGGACATCCTGCGCCCGCAGATGTGCTGCAGCTTGGGGAGCTCGTGCAGGTGCATCTGCCTCAGATTGGGGAATTCTATAACTTTATCCTGCTCTTGAAAATCAGGGTTCAAACGGAATACCACCTCGAGGTCACCACAATACACTATCTCAAGGGTCACCAGCGAATATAAGCCAATTTCTCCTTGCAATGTGGACATGGGGAGCACACATATCAGCCTTGGGCAGTGGTCCATGTGCAAGAATTTCAGGGGAATAAAAAATTAATCATATGGCCTGTCCCAGATGTAGCGGGTAGAGAGGAGCTGGGACGCCCACAATTTCTCCAGATTTTGAAAGGTGTACAAATCACTGCCATGGAGAAGAGTGAAGACTGTGTGTAACTTGGGACACCTCTCAACCCGGCACCATACTAGATATTTCCATCTTGGTCCTTTAGGAGGTGTAGGGATACTACTGATGGACGAGTTATCGTACACATGCAGCGAGTTAGTCATTTGACATATGAAAGAAGGCAATGATAAAGCACACGTACTACCACTTGTATCATCTTCCAAGTGGCTGGTGGTTTGCCCATGTGTGATCACCTTTATGATACATGTTGTGTGATCTATGGCCCACCATCTACGCCGTATCTTAGGACACTCCCACATCATCATCACTTCGATTGGGCCATCCTTCAAAACGTATATGTACTCGGACTCCATTACGGTACTTGTACGTGGTTGGACTTGCCCTATTTTGTCGCTTCTTGCTCCTTGGAAGTTACTACCAGCAAGAATAGCTGGAGAGTAGATATCAATATGTAAGGCGGCTTCCCACTCTAAAAATCCTCTTACAGGATAAAGCGACCTAAGGAGTCTTGCATCCATAAGACAAATCTGCCATCCATCCTTATAATTTTCTTCTTTCTGCTGCTGGAGGAATCGATTGTCATGTGGATGTACACCTAGTGCTTCCCCTCCATCAGCTGATATTGATGTTGAGGTGGTGTCAATTTGCAGTACATCCGGCCGTTTTAAACCCTCTGGCCACAGTATTGCATGGAGCTTCTCGCAGCCCAGCAGGATGATCCGCCTGGGCACTGTGGATTGCATTCCTCCGAGGTCGAGGGTTTTTACTTTGGTGCATGAGAGATCTAGCTCGTCGAGAATCCCCAACGATCCTTTCAAGAACAGATTCTTCAATTCTTTGCAGTACCTAAAAGAGATACTTTTTAACCCATCACATCCATCGATAATGACTGTCTTCAGGCTACTCTTGCTTGCTGACACACGGAAGCTTGTCATGCCTTGTCTGATGGTATTTCCTGAAAACTCAAGAAGCTCCATGCTTTCCATCTCTACGAACACATCGTTGTTGAAGAAGCACGTGGACTTTGTTACACGGAGCTTACGAATGCTTCGCAGACGTCCCCGTAAATGGCTCATGTCCCAGTTCTTGGCTCCAACCACGTTTAATTCCCTGAGCTGGCACATGAGATCCATGACCTGTGTAGACATGATCTGATCCCAATCTGTGTAGCGCACATCAAGAACCCACAAGCTTTGGAAGCATTCCCACGACATAGTGGTGTTGCTGTCAAACTCCTCCTCCTTGTCTGCATCCGTGTGGTGTTCATCTGTGGTACCTTTTCTTGTTCGGATGTCCTGGCAGTGCTCAAGCCACATGAACCTCAGGCTGCGGCAACAGAGGAACGGAGGCGATGAGAAGCTGAAGGCACACCTTGAGAGCTTGAGAACTCGGAGCCGGTGTGAGTACTGAAACATGTTATCAGGCATAACACCAGAGGGGCTCAACACAAATCCACAAGTTGCTGTTGAAATCCAGTATGGCATATTCTCGGTAGACCTTGCCAAGTGAGAGGAAGACATTTTTGTTGACTCACTAATATTAAGCCGATTGTCAGTGCCCAACGAACGAACCTCGTGCTGCAGAATATCAGCAACTTGCCATGCTTTCTCAATGTCTACCAGCGTAATGATCTCATCACACACCCAATAGTTACTGGTGTGGACAGCCCAGTCATAGTCAACGACGTGAGAGCCAATGGAACATTGTTTCAGTATATACAAGACGCACTCAATAACAATATCTGGATCAATGATGATGCGGCCATGCTTATTGCAGGAAACTTGTGCAGCCTCATGGAAAACTAGATAATACCAAAGGTCATGTGGATCTCGCTGATCTCTTGAAGCTGAAAGAAGAACATCAGTTGCTACGCTCTTCTTCATATTGTCCATCATCTTGGGGTCAAGACGAAACCTCCCTTGGAAAGTCCACAACAACTTGCTATTGGCATGCCCATATATGTAGAGGCCAAATTTGAATATATCAATCTCCCAATTGCTTCCGTTGTGCAGGATCACCAAGAATTTGCTATTCTGTGTTGTTTGGTAGATCTCTCTGGCAACTTGCGCTATCTCACTGCGAGAGCCCAGGTCTAACCCGTTGAAATCATCCTCCTCATCTTCTTTGTCAAACATCTCCATCACCCAATTGGGAAGCTTCAGCTGCTCTGCAACTTCCCTCTGCATTGCTCTTCTGCTCTGCCACTTTGAGCAGTCAATATGAATGATTTTCTCAAACTGTAGTGCTATGGGCTTTGTCCATGCATCATTTGATATGGCTAGGCGTTGGGCTATGGCTTGCAGGACAGCAGATGCCCCAAGCCCGTCCCAGCCATCAAAATAGATGGCATTCTCTCTGCTGCTTCTTGTATCCGCCCCAAGTTCAATTAGAATTTTTTCAAGGGCCACATCAATGGTGTCCGCCTTGATAACCTGCATGCGTGAACGGAAGGGAGATGGGGATTCAGTTCGAAGTCCGAGCTATCTACTTCATTTTTTAGGGAATACACATAAATCGATCGATTGTATTATTGTACTGTTGGCAATATACTCATGCGCCGGATAGCTGATCATTTCGTTTGACTCAACTAGTTGAGCTTGCATAGTAGTATGCAAAAATATACACATATATACAAAATCAAAACTAAGTATTGACATTGCCGACATATATTAATCATTAACCAAAGCATTACAACAATTGATGCATAGACAAAAAAGAGTTAAATGCTATTGGTAAGCGTAAAAATACCTCAGTTCGCATGATTAATTAGTTGGATCCACTGATCTCTAGCCGCTAGATTAGTTTCATTTCAAGCATAAGATTGGGCGTCCATTCTTCAACAATCTCAAGATTAATTTCCAATCACCGATCTGTTCATGACTTCCTGTATATATTGAAATATAGGTAGGAGGAATAAAATATAATTCTGAAGGAGCATGAAGATTGAGCACAAGTGTGAAGCAAGCTAGCTACTGAGCCACATACCTTGGTTATTTGGAATAATTGGTATTATGTAGAGGCTCGTTAGCCAGATAGAAGCCAAATGGATCGTTCAGGTTCCACTGCTGATGGATGGATGGATCGGAGAGCAAAAAATGGACAAGTAGCATGCTGCGATGAAATATCTGGGTGATGTGTGCCTTGCGGCACGCAAATGCCTTGTACAGAATTAAAGGAAGTGCTAATATCGTTTCCTTTTTTTTTTTTTTGAGAAACACAGTTCTTTACTTTACCTCTTTAATTAATAGAACTACCTTTTGCTTTCACTAAAGATAAGAAATCAGTTCTTTGCTTGTGGCTGGATAGCAGCAAGATTCCAACATAAAGATAAAAGATTGCATGGCTGTCTGTTCACTATCCAATCTTTGTACTAACTGAAAAACGTTTGTGTATTTCAAGTCACCCAAATGGAAGAAACTCTGAAGTAGGTCATACATATTTGAGTTAACTTGCATTCCCAGTGCATCAGGGTACGATGTTATTTGGGGCAAAATGTAATTCTAAACAATCCAATGAAGTCAGTGAACAAAATTAAAGTGGCGCCTGAAGGCCAGAAAATGTTATAACGTTACCATATATATACAGTTAAGGAGCTACTTTCGATGAGCGAAATATAGCTTTCTCATAGGCTGACAAGGTGGCACACTAATTGAAGAACTGTGCATGCATTTTCAAACAACTGAAACGAACATGCAATGGAAACATAGAAGTTAAGAGCATTTCTACTCGGGGACCCTAAAGACCCCCTAACGAGCTATTGGGGGCGCCAGCAGCCGAAATCACGCCCAGCCCACCGCTAAATTTTATTTGGCGCCGACACGGCCTGTTTTGTTATCCGGCAGCCCCAGGCCGAACCCAATCTTAGGGGGGGGGGGGCTAGCGGGGCGTCGGATGCCGCGTTTCTGGCGGGAAGGTGCGTGAAACGGATGGTCTATGTGGGCCACCCCTGTCAGCGTCAGCGGCCGACGTGTTCGGTGCGTCTTCCTCCTTGCCCGCCGCACCCTAGAAATGGCGCTGCTACTCGCTCATCAGCCTTTTGCAGGCCAGCAGCCGGTGCATCCCGTCCACCATGCCTCCCTCCTCGCCTGCCGCGCCCCACGCATTCGATGGCCGTCTCCCTTGCCTAGTTGTTAAAAACCTTTTCCCCCGCTCCTTCGACGCATTGTATCCTCACAGCCTCCTCTGCCGTCATTCCCAACCACCCACCTGCTAGCCATGGAGAGGTTCCCCAAAGATGGCGCCGACGCAAACGGTTTCAGGCAGCACTCGCTGAGCGTCCACGAGGCTTGGGCGCTATGGGAGGCGGTCTACCCAGCGCCGCCAAACATGTGGTGCCCTCACCACTAGTTCCTCAACAATGACGACCTACTCGTCCCATCGGTCCCCCGTGGCCAGACGCGCTCGGAGGAGATCTACATGCACTACTGGGACACCCTCACGCCGGAGGAGCGGAACGACCCTGCCTGGGATCCGGATAACATCGAGGCATGGGATGAGTTCTTTGCAAACCAGCACTAGGCCTACCTCGAAGCCTACGATGGCATATTCCCCCCATCAGAGCATAACAACCTCGCATGAAGGATTCGGTGGTCGAGCACCCTAGGCAGGACGCTCGCCTAGGTCTTGGACTACATCGCCGCTGGCAACAAGCGGCCGCGGACAATGCCTCCACCGTAGCCACGACAGCGGACGCACTACCTGGGCGTTGCGCCGACACACCGACCGCTCTTCCTCGATGTCTTCCTTGTTGTGTTCTTCATCACCGTTAGCGTGATACTCCCCGTACTCCACACCGTCACCGCGCTCTCCATGCTCCTCACCCTAGTGAAGGAAAAGTACGAGGAGACACCGTCATCGCAGCAGTCACGCATGCGCTTCAATGGCGTTGCCATCAGGGGCCGCCGTGCACCATCCCCTCCTCGTGCCCGCATGCGCCTCGCTAGGCCGGAACTCTAGAAGAAGGAGTTGACATTGTCGCCGGTGTATGAGGCAGACGCCCTCCGGCTTAAGATCGTGGAGGAATAGGAGGAGTTTCCGGGCCAGGGTATCGCCGAGCGCGTCTCCTTCGAGGCCGTGCTGCCAGCGACAAACACATTCACCAAGGCTTGGTCCACGGTGGAGTACGGGCATGAGCAGGATGAGCGCGCGCGCTTCCTTGGCTTGTTCATCGACCTAGAGGTGACGACGATGGGGCAGATTGCTTGGTCTGGAGTGGTGGTGGTGGTGGCGATCCGGGCCAGGGTTGCAACATCATGCCGCCAAAGTAGGTGCCCAGCGATGACGATGATGACTACGCGGCGGCGATGTACCATCACCTTGCACTGAGCGGGTGGCAGGGGCTGACACTAGATTAGGTTTTTTATTCAAGTTTTGTACAAACATGTTTGAACTACTGTGAAATCGAGAGTATTTTCGTATTTACAATGAATTTTTAAATGTTTGAATTTTTTGTATGGGGGCACTGTTGGGATCCATCGCCCCCCAATTCGTGAACCAATCCATCGCCCCCATACGGTTCGAGGGGGGATGAGTGGAGATTCTCTAACCAACTGTGAAAGAAGAAGCAGGTAGAACGATACGAGGAGAGGCAGCTGGTTCAGCTCGGTGGAGAATCTTCTATGGCATCGGGACGCAGTGTCGCAGCCGACGGACATGCAGATGGGCAACTTCGTCGAAACCCCAACATATCTTATGAGGAACACGGGCCCTCCTGTGTACCAGCAGCACAATGTTGTCCATCCATGGTTGGCGATGCAGTGGCGTTTAGGCATGGTCGCCAAGGCAACAATGGCCAAACCCTCGACATTGGCATCCTTGGGCGCCTACGCGGCAAGACCTTAGAGGGTGGAGGATTCTGGCGGAATGGATTGTTCTTGGAGAGGGCAGTGGGGCAGTTCGTTGGACTCTGGAGAGGAACACCAATGTAAGATCTAGCGGTGGCGCTAGGTTTCGTACCGGTTGGGGGCGACGGTACATGTTTCCCAGGTCACGTGAGGGATGGGAGAAGAGACGTGGGTTGTATGGGTTACTAGTGGGGTCTTCATGTTTTTTATTTTTCTAATACTATCGAGTGGGGATTTACCGTGGAAAAAAGATGGTAGGTAGAACGTCTCAAAATATTGTCTTTAGGCCTCGTTGGCTGCAAAAATAGGGATGAAAACAAACGCGTCCTATAAATAACATATTTACATGACTAGTTTGTTGTAGTGTTGCCTCTATTATATTTTCAATGTTTCTCCTTGTGGTAACAGGTGCTTAACTCATTATATTTAAAGTTACTCATCCTTTGTGCATGTGTTTGTTTTGTATCTTTCATGTTTTTGTATATGTTATGCTTAACACTTACTTATCTTGAGTTATCAAGTTTATTTATGTTTGTTGGTCTGCACACCATGTAAGTGTGTTTCTTGTGTTAGAGTTATTATTGAATTCAATTGGTATCTTTATTGCTCTTGTGAGAGATTAATGGACTATCTCATTTTGGGGGACTGTTATGCTTCGGTATTCCACAATCTCAAAAATGTGTGTACATGAGGAATACCACTTAGTAGTGATAGTGCAAGATTATCTAGTCTCTATGTGGTATGTCATCCTCGTGAGAAATTGAAGTTCTATAGTGTCCATTAATTATCTCTATTTTGAATATTGTTTCCTCGTGTTGAGATTTATGGTTTATCACATCATGGGGGAATCATATGCTTACTGTATATTACAAGCCTAGAAAATATGAAAATTCGAGGTAGTGTCACCTAGAATTGATATTGAATTATCTAGCTCCTATGTGACACATGTGCTCAAACAAGTTCAAATTTGCTTAAATGCCCTTGTTTCTCATCTTTTGGATCTTGTTTGTGAGAGTGTTTCTTGGTATGTGTTTCCTCATATTTGTATCTCTATATCCACATGGAAACCATTAGCTTCAAGTTACTCGAATCACTAGTGATTGTGTGACTATTGCAAGCTACCAAGAATCTCTTTTGAAGCATCAAGCTTAATTCTTATACTTTGTTATATGCTTCCTAGTGTGAATAAGATCTTGGATATTCTTGTAAACTACCTCGGGAAGATTATTCCCAATACTTGTTGTCCTTGGACAAGTAGTACTAGATTTATGGTATAATTTATTGATCATATTCACTTTGGCCTTTGCTTAATTTTGTACTATCTTTTGCCAAGAAAATGTTTTGTGTTCTCTCTCAAGCTTCACTTGCGTCTTATGGATCTTCTTATTTTATTGGTATCCTAGTGTGTTTTATTTAATGAAGGTAGTAGTGATGATCTCATTTGTGTGCATTTTGCATTCAAAAGAAAAATTCTGTATAATGTACTACTTATGGGTGAGGTCTCCTATATTATTTAGAACACTCATTTATGTTTCTTTCTTTGATCCATATCATGCTTTATGTTCTTAGAACTTTGATCTTTTCGTTTTGGTATTTTGTGCCATCATGAAAAATGTTGAGAGTTTGGTTTATTGGTTGAAACCTTGCTCTTTTGGGGAGTTGGTTTTGTCTCCTTCTTTGTTTCGTGTTTTGACCTTTTAGAATGAGATAAATCCTTAAGAATTTGTGTTTTTATCTTTCTTTTGCTCTTTGGCTTTTGCCTAGTTCATTTGTTGAACTTATGATCCTTCATGTGTTGATGGTTCTTTGATATAATTTGGACACCGTTTGTCGCATCACACTCTTGTGTGTACTGTCTTGGTTTACTCGGTGTATTTGTTCAAACTGTATCTCCTTTTTGGTTCTTGAAAGCCTTGTGCATGCATATTTACTACAATTTTATATTATCCCATGCTTGCTTTTTTATCCAATATATAGGAAAAAATCCACCAAATCCCATTGGCTAAGATGTGCATGAAATTCAATTTCATATCAATATGCACATATTTATGTGGAGTATCTCCTATGTATTGTAGTTTCTACAACATCCCAACATTAGAGCTTATAAATAAGCTGAGATAAGGTGTGTGCATTGCATTCATGCATAGAAAATCTGGAAAATTTTCACGCTTATAAATAAAACTTGTCAAAGTGATTGAAACTTCTCTTAACTTGGTGGAACTAAAGTAGATAATCAAGTTGATTGCGATAAGTTTCAGTGTGACCTTTGCTAAAACCTTATATTTCGTTAATATAATTTGATCTATGGGTAGATCAAATGGAATCAAGCTAAACCCACAACACATTATTTAATGAATAATAAAGGATCTTATAGAGATCATATATGGCTATTAATTATAACAACTCTTGAATACTCAATTAAGTTTATAACTTAGGCAAGGAAACTTAATCACTAAAACTTGAAACACTTGTTTGCCATAGATATTCCTACCATGGGTATCATGGTAGTTCTTAAACATTAACTCGTATCACAAATAGAGTAGAAAAGGAAGTCAAGCCAAGACCATTCATCTCATATATTTTGTTGCCATATTAGTAGGTGACATTCCTATTTAACCAAGTCCTAGTGTCAATTGATCATCAATTCCTTACCTAGAACTTATTGACTCTTAGCCTTTGACCTATTATATTAACCTTCCAAAGACCTTAAGTAAGTTAATAAGGAGGAGGAACTAGTTATGGAAGAGTGTTGCATCATCAATGGAATGTGATCCTTAGTGGAGATCAAACCATCTAATGTTGGAGGAGATAACTCACTCATGAGTTAACTAGAAGAAGCATCTAAACCTAAGAGTTAAGATAGTGATTATGGAGCTATGAGAAAGCTCGAAGTATTAGAGTATCCAATGATAATCTTGTTAAGCCAAGTAGATATGAATACAGAGTAAGCTTTCTTAACAAGATAATCCTATAGAGAGACTAGTACAAGCCTACTACTTAGTTGATGATAGATATTGATCAGACAATTAGAAGCCTAAGCTTTGTATGATCAAAGGTTGGTGGTCATTATTCTCAAGTCATTTGAGAATAGATGACTAGATGATGAAGTATATAACATAACTTGTATGGAGTAGTTGGAGGCATAGTAGTTTAACCAAGCTAGTAAAAGAACAAACTTGTATTATGGGAGTAGTACCATACCCATCCCAAAAGATTGATATCACCTGTGATATAGAGAGGATTGTAGTCTTGCAAGCCTTGGAAGTAGTTGCAAGATGGGTTTAAAGGAATTCATGGATGGAGTTAGAAAGAGCTACATTGATAGATTCAGTAGAGATCGCTAAGAAATGGAAGTTATACACTAGGAGTAAGAATGGATAATGTGAACAGTTGAAGTGACATGACCATGTCATCATCTGATGATGGATATGGTGGAGTCGGATGATTAACTTATTCAGAAGGTTGTGATCTTAGTGAATAAAATAAGAGAGATATATAGAGTATATTTAGGAAAATAATTCCTTAACTAGGACCCAAACTTAGTGAAGTGTTGAGGATAAGAATTCTGGAGAAACCTTTAGTCAAGATCACCTTAAGAGGCATATCGATATCTCACACAGAGTTGAGACATCAACTATAGTTACCAAATTAGAAATAAACCCTTAACTTTTGATCCGTAGGAATTATTATGAATTTAGGTGAATAATTCGAATTCATATTTGAAATTGAATAATTTGAAAATTAGAACTAATTAGTGTTTATTTGATCTCCAAAAGAATTTATTTATTATTGTTTGAATATTTCACAATTATAAAACAATAATAGATATGGAGAACAATACAAGTGTATAACTCAAATAGTACTTCTTAATTCTTTCCTTCGACAAGTATTAAATAAATACAAATCTATTTGAAGTAAAAACATTACAGAGACATTCTCAAAGAAATAAAAAATTTATTAAATAATGAATATATATTACATTGATGTCTACAAAGAGTAGAAATAAAAGATTACAAAAGAAAATAAAAGAAAGCCCTAAGTTAATACTTACCTAGTCCTAAACTAATCCTAAACTATTTCTCCTGATCTCTTGAACTTGTACATGCAAACAAAGACAGAAACATGAAATAAACAAATAACGGATTAGTGTTAGTTTGCTCTCAAATTCCAACTGTTCTCTAAACATCATTGAGCCAATTCTTTTTAAAGAAGGGACAAAACCATCAAGTTACAGAATCTATTATTTTCACAATTTTAGCCTCAGTACAACATCACAGGCTGGGAAAAAGATACTTGCCAAACTCAATAGAAGCGTCACAAGGCAGAAAATATCAGGATAGTTGATCCAATCCAGAGGAACAAGTTTCAAGGATTGAAACTGGCACCACATCAGGCCCACTTGACAGCAGCACTATCACCACATGCAATTAATGTGTTGTCAACACCAGAAGGGAGCACTAAATAGAGAGAGAAGCCAGGCAAGCTAACTTGCTCAATCTTAGTTTCTTCACTGACCTGCACCGCCACATCTATCATTTCTATCTCCATGCTAAACGAACACATTGTTCTTAGCACACCACCATGAACTACCCTGCTTAGCACCCAAAAAATCATACAAATCAAATCCACCAAATATTCAGCCTCTGGTTGCTTAGTGGAGCCATCCAAGAGGAGAATGAGAGGAGATCAACCTAAGGAGCACAAGGAGGATGAAGTCTAGGTGCAAGGAAGGGCAGACCAGCATCATAAGTAGCAAGATCAACTGTTGTACAGCAACAAGCTACCACCACAAGATCCAACAATAGCAAATCTAGAAGCCAAGATCCAGTACACAAGCTACACAATAGTAGGTAGCTACACCCAAACAATCGATCATAGTATTTGATCTTATCATTTCAAGTAAGAAAATGAATTTTCAGGGTGAAAGGGAACTCTCAGTGAAGCATAGTAGTGCTATGCTCATATCATCATAGAGTCTTTGAGATGAAAATAGCATATGTTCTTATTAATCATTAGGGCCTTAGTCTATGCATCAATGGCAGGGACATAGCAGCAGAACATGCTATCTGGGCTATTACTGTGCACACTCCAGGAAGGAGGTACCATAGTAGAAGCCCATGGCAGCAGAAGCCACAAGAGAAGATCCACAAATTAATGTCTTAAGATAGGCACTTATAAAAAGCATACTAATTTCACAAATAATGGTCTCAGACCAGCATCACAGACCAATAGATCTAGTTTTAACTAGATCAATACACATCACCACTGCTAGTACAGGGTACATCCCCAACTGGGTAGCACCTCTATACCAGCAAGGTCATCACTTGTTAAAAATAAGCCTAAGCAGCATCTATCAAAAACATATAATCATTTTCCTAAATGAATTAGGAATCATAAGAGACACTTTGATTCTAGAGGACAGTGAATATCAGCACTATCTATCTCCAGGCCACACTAGACAGTGACCATTAATTGAATCACTTCCTATAAGAAAATAGGAATCATCCAGATATGAATCATCTCCGATTTTCATCATAGAAAAGGGACTAAGCCTCAATAATTCTAGTTTGACATAGTACCATGATGAAATCCTGAGACTGAACTCAAAAGGTGTTTACGGAAGGTACCAACCCAAGCAACAACAGCTTAATAGTAAGGCACCACAACTCCATGGGAGTTAAGCCACTAACAACAACCATTTAGGTTTCCACAGTAAATAAACCATGCACCAGCAGAGTGTTCTCTGACAAGATAATAGAGTGACTGAATACAAGCAATAGAGTGCTAACTAACAGAGAATCCAGTAGTATGATATGATCCACGTGGTGTGACACTACACCAATAGTAATACACCATCAAATTATTAACATGGGTAGGTTTAATCAAGAAGCCAGCTAAGCATCACTGTAGAGGGAGGACGAACCTTAAGATTCAGAGATAACCCCTTAAATGGGAACCCATAGCAAGTAATCATGGCATGGAAAGGAGATCCTAGGGGGAGTATAAGGAGACTTACTCGAGGTCCTCGCAAGTGTACAGAAGAGGAAGCAGAGAGATGGTCGGCGGCAGAGAGAAGTGGCGGCACGGGGAGCACCCCGAGGGGGTGTGGCAACCCGCGCCAGCACACGACAATGGCATCCATGGAAGGGCGGTGCCACGAGTACCACAGCGTCATCGAGGGAGCGCCGGAGTCCGGAGGATCCCAAACCCTAGCCACAGGGCGGGGGTCAACACGGCCAACAGAGAGCGCCAACGCCAGATCGAGCAGGATAGTGTCGAGCAGCAGCATCATCTGTGTCGTCTTGCATCGTGGCAGCGGTCATGGCGGCCTAAGGTGGCCGGAATCGCGAGAATTGGCGGCGACATCAAGCGGGCCAGAGAGGAGTCGTGCAAGGGAGAAGGGAGAGAAGCGAGGACGAGTGGGGGTACTCGGCCAGGTATGGGCGGCCTAGTACTACCCAGGGGGCTTTTGGGCCAGCCCAATGTGCCAGGCCCGAGATTTGATACAAGGGCTTGTTTCAAAAAAAAATATTTACAAATATACCCTGAGGTAAAATAAGCTCTAGAAAAATAAATAAAAATCCTAACATACAAATAATATATCTATGAAATCACAAAAAAATCCCCTACCTAACAAAATAATAAATAACAATTCTAAGTAATTAAATTTAAATCTATTATTGAAATTGTGTATATTCCTTTTGGAATTTTATAAAAATGAATAAAATACTTAAAATGGAATAAAATTCACCTTTAAGATCCTAAATGGATATACTAAGTTATAAAAATTACTAACTTATATTTTAGTTAAGTGAAATAATTTTGCATAAAATAAAATCTTATTTCCTTCATCAAATTTTAAGAAAATATTAACAAGAGTTAAAAATTAAATAAAACTAAGTTTTGAACTCTTAGAATATTATTTGTTATCACAAAAATATTAAATATAATAATTGATTGACTTTAAGAAATCCCTGTGTACCCTTCCACACTTGAGGGCTTTACTATTGAATGCTACTTGTTGCTCTTACATATTATTACGCACACACTCATAAGCCTTAATAAGAAGCACACGTGTGAAACTGGTATAAAAGTGCAACACACTCCAAAGAAATTATCACAAGCTTCAAACCCTAGATCAGATACAATTAGTCCGGGGATTCACGCTTACCAAATTGCATTACATTAATTATGCATAGTGCATCTTGCTTCTTTAAACATTCGTCCTTACCAGACCAATGATGCTACTTTCAGAATTTGGATCTTCTAGAGTCCTGAAGACCGTGAGTGCATAATCTTGCAATCACAAAAGGAAAGTTCACAACTTGCTCATGTCCTTTGGTTATTTTCTATCAAATGCTTGTAACACAAATATTGTCATCACCTGGTGACATGGGTATACCCTACAAGTACTCGAGTTTGGTATATACGGCCTAGATACGGCAGAAGCCCACGGCATTGCCAAGGCCCAATATAGAATTCGGGTTACCCACGGACTCTTCGATTGCTTGTGAGTCAAGATGAAGTTTAAGATAGAAAGTTCAAAGGGGCGAACCCTAATATGTAACCGACTCGACCTGCTACCTGAGAGCTAGCCTATCTATATAAAGGTTAGGAGGGGCGGTGAGGAGGACACACGCAACCCTAGTTTCCACAACTATCGCCCGATTGTATCTGCGCACCCCTGTAATCTTCGATTCCTTCGTTAATTCCAAGAGTAGACAAGCAGGAGTAGAGACCTCTACGAGGCTTGAACCTAGGTAAAACTTGCGTCCCTGTGTGCTTTTTTGCTAGCCGACTGATGCCTCCAGTGCTCTCTCCTTCTCCAAAACCCAAGTCCATAACAATGGGCATTGACGAGTTAAACCCTCGTCACCTGGATTTCAAAAAGGTTAGAAAACACTATTTTCATAATAATATGATTATGGATTATTTACCAAATGGTAATAATCTATTAATAGAGTTCCAATGGTAAAGGAACATAATATCTAGGACTTAATCAGCCAATGTCGCCAGTGATTCTAGCGCCATATATTACGCGTTAACCATGAGATTTGAAATGGGACGACGAAGTCAGTTGTATCTTCTTCCTTTCGCATGGACGGATGACCTTATCGTGAAGCTGCAGATTTCTCGTGGAGAATCTAGCACATGGGTGGGACCCCTCAGTGCCCCGTGATATAGGTCTCTAAATTATTTGTGCATAGCTGTCTTGGTGGACGTTCACCATAGCTGATGGTGGCTGCCAGGCAGAGCTGCTTACAGAGTCTTCGAGAAGCTACCTGGACTGTACTCGTGGTAGAGCTCTTGGGGGATCATGTCTTCATGTGGGGTCATGGAGAGGTAAGTGATTGTCTTGGATCTTAGGTTGGGCCTCAAATCAAGGAAGTTTGAACGGGGATATACTCCTGGCCGTGCAACAAAGCTTAAGGTCTCTCATGGGAAAAGTGACGACCTCTACAGAGTGTAAGATTTGTGACATGTTACTCCCTGTTCTAGGAAGGAGCTATGAACGTGGCAGGAGAGGAACTCCATGAAAGATCTGATCAACCTATGAAGGCTGTCGGACATAGTTTTCAGAATAAAAGCAACCTTTGAAGAAATGCTTACGAAAACCTACATTGCCTACGACCTTTGGTCTGTGGCTATAGAGATAGTGCATCATACACTCCTTTTTAGTTAACTTGCTGAGTACGCTCGTACTCAGCCGTACCTTCTTAACCCTTGCTAGATTCTAAGCCATTGAAGACGACATCAACACCAACTCATCCTCAACAACTCATCACCTAAAGTTCAAGTTCTTCAGTGAAGTCAATGGAGTCAACATATACATCAGCTAAAGTGAAGACGAAATCTCTGATTAGATAGGAGTAGATACTCTAGCCATAACACCTACTTCGGTAGAGCATTGCACTAGCAGCAATTGCAAGCCAGATAGTTTAGATGTTAGTCTTATTAGCTAGATAGTTCTGAGTTATTATTTCTGGTTCTTCTTTGTAAGAATTTTCTTTCTCTTTCTTTAACCTAGAGTGTTCTCTAGATCTTTTGTAAAGAGTCGAGTTGTAATCTATAAGTCATGTCTTGGACCTGCTGTGTTTCTGTTGTACCACTCTGAGGGATGTAATACCAGTGAACGGTGTTTCATTGGCGTTATGTCAACGACTATAGTGTACTACATCATGCATTGGTATGCTGGGTCACCATAGCTGGTATCATAGCATATGCTTTGACCTTAGGATTAAAATCCTTTTAGGAGATCTATAGGTTAGATAGTGACTATAGGAAGCTATCTTATCTAAACCAAGAATTGTGATGGGTATCCACTTGAGGATAGCCTTGTCACACTTAAGTTGGATGTTTTTGTCATCTTTCTTAAGGATTAGTTATATGTATTCTCTAGAGAAAAGCCATTTTAGTGTAGCTCTAAATAGGTATAACACCACCCAGATATTTTAAGCAAGATAAAATATCAAAGAATATTATGACTAAGATTAGAATATCTTGTGGAGTAGTATTAGTGATGGAGTCTATATTTAGAATCCTTGTAAATTCGAAGAACCTGATCACTAGTTGATACCACTATACCACATATAGAAGACCATTAGAGCATGTATAGATGTAATGGAAGTAAATCACGTGGGATTCACTTGAGAATTCTACGTGATAAAGTCGGATTTGGTTTAGAATCAACAATAGTAGATAAAAAAGAAGTGTTATCATGGTGAGATTAGCTCCGAGACCAAGATAAGTTTGTAATTAGGACTAGTACAAAGTAAATAATCTTGTAACAACAGTAAGAGAAGGACAGTGCAGGTCTATGATAGAAGTCATAGGTGTCATAATATTACGATAATTTTTTGATTAAGGTAGTAATTACAATTTTGTTAGTAATTTTGAGAGATCATGTAAGGATAATTTATGATATATTAGAAAGTTGGTAGTCTTTAGTACTCCTAGAAGGAAGGTAAGAGGTTAGTCAGAACCAAAGTGAGACCACTTTGCTCAAAATTATCTAGTTGCAACTAAGCAATTTGGGTAAATATTGAGGCAAAGAGTAGTTTGATCCTATGTGCTAAGTAGCACGAAGTAAACCTATACTAGGAGGTGTCATATACTACACACTAAGCCTGAATTCTAGAGATGTTTTACTCAACTACTACATTATGGGCTTAGAATAATGTGTGTTTTATGTACCACATTTGGATTTCTTGGTTTTTCTTGGATCTTCTTGATTGACTAGATCTGTACATGAAGTTTGACTTGATGTGCAAATGCATGTTGCATCATCAAGTTATTACTTGATTTTATAGACCTAGATAGATAAGGGAATTTGTGTAAGGGAGTGACGAGTTTCGAAGATCAAGATGAAGATTTGCACGAAGAAGGAAGTTAAATCTAAGGAGTATCAACACTATTTTGAAGGATGGATCAATCCCAGCTCACTATGACCTGGCAATAATAAGGAATACTAATGCAAACAAGGTGTGGAGCAACATGAAGGAATGAATTTAAGTTCACTCAAGGTAGGTGATGTGGCTCAGAAGTTAATGAAGTAGTTGTCCCAAGATCATGGAAGTATCATGAATCAGTGCAAAGAAGAAGTCTTGAAACAAGGGTGGTATTCAAGCTCTAACAACTCACAGAGAATGCCAGCAAGAAATCGAATAATCGTAGGGTAATCCATACACCTAGGAGGATCCGCAACTGGTATCCATAGCTGGTACCCTTGCGGTTTAGCTAGTTAGGTCATCATTGTATAAATTAAAGAGCATAAAACTTGGCCTAATCTAAACAAGAAATAAAGAAGTATAAAATTTAAGCGAACGACTTTCGAGACGTTTCGCGAGATCAGGGTTATCAGTGAGAAATAATGTCTAAGAAGATAAAAGGAAGACAAGTAACGTTGAAAGATTCATTTCGTAGATCCACAATTGTGTGGATGTACCAGAGATTCTTTCATGAGGCCTTATATAGGCAAGGTATAAGCTAGATGGAGACAAATATCCTTACTATTGAGCTAATGGGTATTATACATGCGGATTAGAGACCATTAGGAAACCCCAAGGGGGAGAGTGAAAAATAAACACTAAAGTGTTGTTATCTGACTTTCTGACTAAAAGTTGAAGAAGTACTAAAAATGATAAGATCAAGCCTTATTCTCATAAGCTTATAAGAAGTCATATGTATAAGAGTACTCTCCAGAGTATGTTCGGATGAAAGATCGAAGGAGATATCATAGATTAATCCTAGTGGACTAGTCATAAAGGAGAAACAACTCTTAAGTTTGTCTTAAGAGGAAGAAAGTGTTCCAGAATAGACCAGCGCGGTGTAATAGGAAAACTTGGCTGGAATGGATTAAATTTATCCAAAACCAATCTTATGCAAGACTATAAGGACATAACCCAAAGGGAATATAAGTAAAACGAACCATGGGATAACTTAGAACTATAGTTGTATATTGTTAAGAATGAAGAGGATTCAAGGAAAAAGATCTGAACACGGGATACCACAATTATCCCCAAATTTGATCACAATGGGTTTGAGAAATGTCGTGATCTATACAAGTTAATACCTTATTCTAAAATGTAAGAGAGTACGAACTTCGGGGACGAGGTTTATTTTAAGGGGGGTAGTTTGTAACATCCCAGCATTAGAGCTTAGAAATAAGATGAGATAAGGTGTGTGCATTGCATTCATGCATAGAAAATCTGGAAAATTCTCACGCTTTTAAATAAAACTTGTCAAAATGATTGAAACTTCTCTTAACTTGGTGGAACTGAAGTAGATCATCAAGTTGATTGCGATAAGTTTCAATGTGACCTTTGCTAAAACCTTATCTTTGGGTAATATCATTTGATCTATGGGTAGATCAAATGGAATCAAGCTAAACCCACAACATATTATTTAATGAATAATAAAGGATCTTATAGAGATCATATTTGGGTATTCATTATAACAACTCTTGAATACTCAATGAAATTTATAACTTAAGCAAGGAAACTTAATAACTAAATCTTGAAACCCTTATTTTCCATAGATATTCCTACTATGGGTATCATGGTAGTTCTTAAACATTAACTCTTATCATAAATAGAGTAGAAACGGAAGTCAAGCCAAGACCATTCATCTCATATATTTTGTTGCCATATTAGTAGGTGACATTCCTATTTAACTAAGTCCTAGTGTCAATTGATCATCAATTCCTGACCTATAACTTGTTGACTCTTAGCCTTTAACCTATTATATTAACCTTCCAAAGAACTTAAGTAAATTAATGAGGAGGAACTAGTTATGTTAG
Source organism: Avena eriantha (assembly GCA_910589775.1). Lineage (NCBI taxonomy): Eukaryota > Viridiplantae > Streptophyta > Magnoliopsida > Poales > Poaceae > Avena > Avena eriantha. The sequence goes on along the minus strand of CAJUXJ010001877.1, from coordinate 69,513 downwards.
AGTGTTCCATCATCAATGGAATGTGCTCCTTAGTGACGATCAAAACATCTGATGTTGGAGGAGATAACTCACTCATGAGTTAACTAGAAGAAGCATCTAAACCTAAGAGTTAAGATAGTGATTATGGAGCTATGAGAAAGCTTGAAGTATTAGAGTATCCAATGTTAATCTTGTTAAGACAAGTAGATATGAATATGGAGTAAGCTTTCTTAACAAGATAATCCTATAGAGAGACTAGTACAAGCCTACTACTTAGTTGGTGATAGATCTTGATAAAACAATTAGAAGCCTAAGCTTTGTATGATCAAAGGTTGGTGGTCATTATTCTCAAGTCATTTGAGAATAGATGACTAGATGATGAAGTATATAACATAAGTTGTATGGAGTAGTTGGAGGCATAGTAGTTTAACCAAGCTAGTAAACGAACAAACTTGTATTATGGGAGTAGTACCATACCCATCACAAAGGATTGATATCACAAGTGATATAGAGAGGATTATAGTCTTGCAAGCCTTGGAAGTAGTTACAAGATGGGTTTAAAGGAATTAATGGATGGAGTTAGAAAGAGCTAGATTGATAGATTCAGTAGAGATAGCTAAGAAATGGAAGTTATACACTAGGAGGAAGAATGGAGATTTTGAATTATTGAAGTGACATGACAATATCATCATCTGATGATGGATATGGTGGAGTCAGATGATTAAGTTATTCAGAAGGATGTGATCTTGGTGAATAAAATAAGAGGGATATATAGAGTATATTTAGGAAAGAATTCCTTAACTAGGACCCAAGCTTAGTGAAGTGTTGAGGATAGGAATTTTGGAGAAACCTTTAATCAAGATCACCTTAAGAGGCATATCAATATCTCACTCTAAGTTGAGACATCAACTATAGTTACCAAGTTAGAAATAAACCCTTAACTTTTGATCCGTAGGAATTATTATGGATTTGGGTGAATAATTTGAATTCATATTTGAAATTTGAATAATTTGAAAATTAGAAGTAATTAGTGTTTATTTGATTTCCAAGAGAATATAGTTATTATTGTTTGAATATTTCAAAATTATAAAACAATAATATATGGAGAACAATACAAGTGTATAACTCAAATAGTACTTCTTAATCCTTTCCTTCCATAAGTATTAAATAAATACAAATCTATTTGAAGTAAAAACATTACAGTGACATTCTCAAAGAAATAAAAGCTTTATTAAATAATGAATATATATTACATTGATCTTTACAAAGAGTAGAAATAAAATATTACAAAAGAACATAAAAGAAAGCCCTAAATTAGTACTTATCTAGTCCTAAACTATTTCTCCTGATCGCTTGAACTTGTACCTGCAAACAAAGACAAAAAAAATGAAATAAACAAATAACGTATTAGTGTTAGTTTGCTCTCAGTTTCCAACAGTTTAAAGCACTGTTCTCTAAACATCATTGAGCCAATTCTTTTTAAATAAGGGACAAAACCATCAAGTTGTAGAATCTATTCTTTTCACAATTTTAGCCTCAGTAAAACATCACATGCTAGGACAAAGATACTGGCCAAACTCAATAGAAGGGTCACAAGGCATAAAATATCAGGATAGTTGATCCAATCCATAGGAACAAGTTTCAAGGACTGAAACTTGCACCACATCAGGCCCACTTGACAGCAGCACTATCACCACATGCAAGTAATGTGCTGTCAAGACCACAAGGGAGCACTAAAAAGAGAAAGAAGCCAACCAAGCTAAGTAGATCAATCTTAGTTTCTTCATTGACCTGCACCGCCACATCCATCATTTCTATCTCCATGCTAAAAGAACACACTATTCTTAGCACACCACCATGAACTACCCTGCTTAGCACCCAAATAATCATACAAATCAAATCCACCAAATATTCAGCCTCTGGTTGGTCAGTGGAGCCATCCAAGAGGAGAAGGAGAGGAGATCCACCTCAGGAGCACAAGGAGGATGAAGTCTAGGTGCAAGGAAGGTCAGGCCAACATCATAAGCAGCAAGATCAACTGTTGTTGTACAGCAATGGGATGCCACCACAAGATCCAACAATAGCAAATCTAGAAGCCAAGATCCAGTACACAAGCTACACAACAGTAGGTAGCTACGCCCAAACAATAAATAATAGTATCTGATCTTATGATTTCAAGTAAGAAAATGAATTTTGAGGGTGAAAGGGAACTCTCATTGAAGCATAGTAGTGTTATGCCCATATCATCATAAATTCTTTGAGATGAAAATAGCATATGTTCTTATTAATCATTAGGGCCTCAGTCTATGCATCGATGGTAGGGACATAGCAGCACATCATGCTACCTAGGCTATTACTGTGCACACTCCAGGAAGGAGGTACCACAGTCATAGCCCATGGCAGCAGAAGCCACAAGAACAGATCCACAAATTAATGTCCTAAGATAGGCACTTGTAAAAAAACATACTAATTTCACAAATAATGGTCTCAGACCAGCATCATAGACCAATAGATCTAGTTTTAACTAGATTAATACACATCACCACTACTAGTATATGGTACATCCCCAACTTGGTAGCACCTTTGTACCAGCAAGGTCATCACTTGATAAGAATAAGCCTAAGCACCATCTATCAAAAACATATAATCATTTTCCTAAATGAATTAGGAATCATAAGAGACACTTTGATTCGAGAGGACAGTAAATATCAGCACTATCTATCTCTAGGCCACACTAGACAGAGACCATTAATTGAATCACTTCCTATAAGAAAATAGGAATCATCTAGATATGAATCATCTCCTATTTTTATCACAGAAAAGGGACTAAGCCTCAGTAATTCTAGTTTCACACAGTACCAGGATGAAATCTTGAGACTGAACTCGAAAGGTGTTTACAGAAGGTACAAACCCAAGCAACAACAGGTTAATAGTAAGGCACCACAACTCCATGGGAGTTAACAACAACCATTTAGGTTTTCACAATAAATAAACCATGCACCAGCAGAGTGTTCGCTGACAAGAGAACAGAGTGACTAAATAAAGGCAATAGAGTGCTAGCTGACAGAGAATCAAGTAGCAGGCTATGATCCACATGATGTGACACTACACCAATAGTAATACACCATCAAAGTATTAACATGGGTAGGTTTAATCAAGAAGCTAACTGAGCATCACTGTAGGGGGAGGACGAACCCTAGGATTCAGAGATAAACCCTTAAATGGGAAACCCATAGCAAGTAAGCATGGAAAGGAAAGGAGAGCCTAGGGGGAGTAGAAGGAGACTTACTCAAGGTCCTCGCAAGTGTATAGAAGAGGAAGCAGAGAGATGGCCGGCGGTAGAGAGAAGTGGCGGCACGGGGAGCACCCCCTCGGGTGCTGCAACCCGTGCCAGCACACGATGGTGTCGGCCATGGAAGGGCGGCGCCATGAGCACCACAACGTCATCGAGGGAGCGTTGGAGCCCGGAGGACCCCAAACCCTAGCCACAGGTCGGGAGTCAATGCGGCCAACGGAGAGCGCCAACACCAGATCAAGCGGGATAGTGCTGAACAGCAGCATCATCTGTGTCCTCTTGCATCATGGCGACAGTCACGGCGGCCAGAGGTGGCCAGAAATGCGAGCATCGGCGGCGACATCAAGCGGGTCACAAAGGAGTCGCGAGAGAGAGAAGGGAGAGAAGTGAGGGCAAGTAGGGGTACTGGGCTAGGTGTGGGAAGCCTAGTACTACCCAGGGGCTTTTAGGCCAACCTAGTGGGCCAGGCCCGGGATTTGATACAAGGGCTTGTTTAAAAAAATTATAAATATACCCCCGAGGTAAAATAAGCTCTAGAAAAATAAGTAAAAATCCTAAAAAATACAAATAATATATCTACGAAATCACAAAAACATCCCCTGCCTAATAAAAATAATAAATAATAATTCTAAGTAATTAAATTTAAATCTATTATTTAAATTGTGTATATTCCTTTTGGAATTTTATAAAAATAAATAAAATACTTAAAATGGAATAAAACTAACTTTTTAGATCCTAAATGGATATACTAAGTTATAAAAATACTAACTTATATTTTAGTTGAGTGAAATAATTTTGCATAAAATAAAATCTTATTTCCTTCATACAATTTTAAGAAAATATTAACAATAGTTAAAAATTAAATAAAATTAATTTTTGAACTCTTTGAATATTATTTGTTATCACAAAAATATTAAATATAATAATTGTATGACTTTAAGAAATCCCTGTGTACCCTTCTACACTTGAGGGCTTTACTATTGGATACTACTTGTGTCTCTTACATATTGTTTCGCACAAACTCACAAGCCTTAATAAGAAGCACACGTGTGAAACTGGTATAAAAGTGCAACACACTCTAAAGAAATTAATACAAGCTTCAAACCCTAGATCAGATACGATTAGTCCATGGATTCACGTTTACCAAATTGCATTACATTAATTATGCATAGTGCATCTTTCTTCTTTAAACATTCGTCCTTATCGGACCAATGATGCTACTTTTAGAATTTGGATCTTCTAGAATCTTGAAGACCATGAGTACATAATCTTGCAATCACAAAAGGCAAGTTCACAACTTGCTCATGTCCTTTGGTTATTTTCTATCAAATGCTTGTAACACAAATGTTGTCATCACCTGTATTTCAAAAAGGTCAGAAAATACTATTTTCATAATAATATGATTCTGGATTATTTACCAAATGGTAATAATCTATTGATACAGTTCCTATGGTAAAGGTGTTGGGTCCGCAGCATAGAATTTTTTTTCCTACGATGAGAACTACACGCCAAGATCTATCTACTAGGTACAGAGCAACGGGTGGATATACATCCATGGAGAACTTACCCTCGAAGACAACAAAGCTTTGTTAACGACATGGAACTCGTGGATGATGTAGTAGTACACTTGCCAATCTCAAGATCGTGATGAAGTCCAGCAGGTCCGGCTCCAGCACGTCCTTCAAATCCAGCTCCAGCAAGATCAGCACCACCAAGTCCAGCATCGCAAACCAGCGGTGCATCCGTGATCGCACACACGTCCGGTACCCCGACAACCTCCTTCCTTTGCTCCAGCAAAGCAGCAGAAGCAGCAAATCCTTTCTAGATAAAGCCACCGGGAACATGTATCTCGCTAATCCGAGACCATGGGGAAATAATACTAGAGGGGAGAGAGATCCTTCACGAGGAGGTGTGAGGAAGAAGGGGAGTGAGGGGGCCTTTATAGTAGGAGGGGGGTACCCCTCCCCTTGGCCGACGCCCCATGGGGGGTGACTCCTCACCTCCCCCATTCATGTGGTGGTAACCCCTCCACATTAAAATGCCCCTTCACATTCTCTTTTAAAGTCTCCACTTTAAATGCATTAAATTTCTCCAAATTTAATGCTCTCTCATTTAATAAAACTCTTTTATTTTTTTATTCAGAATTTTGTTAATTACTTTAATTAACAAACATTCACATAAAACCCCCTGCAACATTTCAATATTACATGCAGAACCAATTTCAGCAATTTCACCCAAAACGGTTTCGTTGTCTATTGAAATAATTCCAGCGCTTTCTTAAATCTTTATCTAAAACATATTTGCTCCAAATGGTGTCAGTATCCCTTAAGTGTGTCACCCTGCGGTTCGCGAATAATGCAGACATGATCAAGACTCCTCTCAGATCAATAATCAGAAGCGAGACCTGGAGATCCATACCGACTCCTGCATATTCACGATGACTTCTGTGATCGTGAGAACCTTTAACGCTAGTAATTTAATCCCTTTGTCTCATGATATACTACATGTCCGAGATTCGATCATCGGGATCCAAATACCTAGTTTGATCTCGTTACCGACATGCACTCTTTTCTCGTTCCCGTGATATAACATTCTAGTGATCACATCACTTGCTTGCAAGATATCTTAATGTGATATCACCGAGAGGGCCCAGAGTATATCTATCCGTCATCGGGATTGACAAATTCCACTCTTGAGCCATGAGCCTCAAGATAACACCTTCGTAGCACTGAACCCATCTTTATAGTCACCCTATTATGGTGTGACGTTTGATGTTATCAAGATACTCTTCCGGTGTTAGCAATTAACATGATCTCATGGTCCAAGGATAAAGATTACTTCGTATGATGTTATAGCAATATAAACATAATGACTTGATCGTAATGCTATACTTCGGATGAATGTTCATCACATCATTTCACAAATGCTGTGACCTTGTTATTAACAACATCCAATGTCCATGATCAGGAAACCTTGATCATCTTGTTAATCAACAAGCTAGTCTATAAGAGAGGCATAACTAGGAACCCTTTTTGTTTATTAAACATACATGTTTTGACATTTCCGATCAATACAATTAAAGCATGCAAAATAAACATTTATCATAAACATGGAATAAGATAATAACCACTTTATTATTTCCTCTCGGGCATATTCCCTTCAAAAGGAACATAATATCTAGGACTTAATCAACCAATGTCGCCAGTGATTCTAGCGGCGTATATTACGCGTTAACCATGAGATTTGGAATGGGACGGAGAAGTCAGCTGTATCTTCTTCCTTTCGCATGGATGGATGACCTTATCGTGAATCTGCGGATTTCTCGTGGAGAATAGAGCACATGGGTGGGACCCCTCAGTGCCCCGTGATATAGGTGTCTAGATTATCTGTGGATAGTTGTCTTGGTGGAGGTTCACCATAGCTGATGGTGGCTGCTAGGCATAGCTGCTTACAAAGTCTTCGAGAAGCTACCCGGACTGTACTCGTGGTAGAGCTCTTGGGGGATCGTGTCTTCATGCGGGGTCGCGGAGAGGGCAGCGATTGGCTTGGATCTTAGGTTGGGCCTCAAACCAAGGAAGTTTGAAGAGGGACATAGTCCCGGCCGTGCAACAAAGCTTAAGGTCTGTCATGGGAAAAGTGATGACCTCTGTAGAGTGTAAGAATTGTGACATGTTACTCCCGGTTCCGGGAAGGAGCTACGAACGTGGCAAGCAAGGAACTCCATGAAAGTTCTGGTTAACCAGTGAAGGGTGTCGGACATAGTTTTCAGAATAAAAGCAACCTTTGAAGAAATGCTTACGAAAACCTGCATTGCCTACGACCTTTGGTCTGTGGCTGTAGAGATAGTGCATCATACACTCCTTTTTAGTGAACTTGTTGAGTACGGTCGTACTCAGCCGTACCTTCTTAACCCTTTCTAGGTCCTAAGCCGTTGAAGACGATTTCAACACCAACTCATCCTCAACAACTCATCACCTAAAGTTCAAGTTCTTCATTGAAGTCAATGGAGTCAACATATATATCAGCTGAAGTGAAGACAAAGTCTCTAATTAGATAGGAGTAGGTACTATAGCCATAACACCTACTTATTTAGAGCATTACACTATGCGCACTTGCAAGCCAGATAGTTTAGATGCTAATCTTATTAGCTAGATAGTTAGTTATTATTTCGGGTTCTTCTTTGTAAGAAGTTTCTTTCTCTTCCTTTAACCTAGAGTGTTCTCTAGATCTTTTGTAAAGAGTCGAGTTGTAATCTATAGTAATGTCTTGGATCTATTGTGTTCCTGGTGTACCACTCTAAGGGATGTAATACAAGCGAACAGTGTTTCATTGGTGTTATGTCAAAGACTATAGTGTACAACATCATGCAGTGGTATGCTGGGTCACCGCAGTTTCTCTGACTACTTTGGACCCAATATTGTTGGGCACCATTTTGTCCTTAATGTGTTTTAGGTACATTGGAGATAGAATGGATGCTTATCTTACATATTTGAAAGAAGTGGTGTGTCCATCAAAATTTGAGGCAAGATATAGGATGATCGGCAAACTCATATCTACCACATCCTATCAATGATATCTCGGTAACAAGTATCTCCTTCTCATACTCATATATCTTGCTTCCAACCATTTGTGGGTTGGCTTCTAGCTTGAACTTTTGTATTTGTATTTGTTGTGGTTCTAGCTTTGGTTTTAGGAGAACTCCCTATTGCAAATGTGTGCAAGTTGAGATAAGGGCATATAATTGGAACTATAAAAATCATGTGTATGACTCACCAATCCCAAATATGTCAATCTATCAATTTTATTGCCCATCCTTTCCTCAACTTCTCTCATGTGCAATAGTGATATTTTGCTAGTTGATTTTTTCCTTTATGATACTTGTTGCTTTTTCTCCATATATCCCAACTATCTACTCTTCCCTTGGTGATAGTTATAATGTATGTGGTGTATTGTTGTTTGAAGCTCTTTTATGAATAATAAGACAAAATTATGCCTTTGGCCATGCTTTTAAGCAAAAATCTTATTGGTATATGTTATGACTTCATTTTCTTTTTCATGTGCTTTCTTGTATATCTTCTTGTGTGTGCTTGTTTCCTTGTGGACATATGTCTTTGTGATGTTTTCCACTTAGAAATTTATACACATAAGATAAGATATTTTTGGATGAGATTTTATTTCTTGGAGACCACCTTTCTAATTACTTTTTGATGCTTCGGTGGCTTCCCAATTTATTTGCCTATGAGTGCTTCTCTCTTGTGCTTGCATCATTGGGCACTCATATTTGTTCTCCCATGCCTTGTATTGTTAAATGAATTTGGATAAGTGAGGATTCCATGATTATGCACTTTGTCCCCAAATGCAATTATCATAATTGGTGCATAATCCTTGGGGAGATCCTCTAATTCATTTAATAATGATCACTCGTCTTATTTCTCATTTATTGTGTTTTAAATGCTTATGGGGGAGCGAGGATTCCATATTTGTGCATAATGTATTCAAATGCAACAATTCTATTTGTGCACAAATCTTGGGGAGCTTCTCTATTTTTATATAAAACACTCTTTTAATTGTATCATAATATCTTATTGTTTCCATTTGATCTCATTTGTTGTTTTGAATTGCTTTATCGGATCGTGTGCTTGCTAGCATCATTTGTTGATGCTTCTATTATTTCATTTCTTTGGCAATCTTTGGGTCCTCAATATAGTTCTACTTACTCACAAGTATTCATCATTGGATATATGTGAATGCACACCTTTGGAGGCATAGAACTTGTCACCCATTTCGGCAATCGATGCCAATGGGAGAGAAGTTTTAGAGAGTTTAAGGGAAGTTGGTTTATGTTTTGAGTTTGTTCTTAAGCATTTGCCTTTCATGCTTTTCCATCTTTCTTGTTGCTTAGCATGTGGTATATATAGAGGAAACTCCACCAATGATAATGATTCACAATATATGCAATGAAATTCAAGTTCATCACACATGCATAGATTGTGGGGGAGTTTGCTCTATATATAGTGGTGGTAACAATATCACATACTTGTGTATTATTTGATATTGGTGCTACCATTTTATTCATTAAATTCCTTATATAAACCCTCTCAAAGGGATTGTCATCAATTACCAAAATGGGGGAGACTGAAAGAGCATGTGGCCCCCCATGTGTGGTTTTGGAAATCAACGACAATCTCTATGGACTAATGTTTGCATTGAGTTGCACTTGTAGGAGTTGTCCATTGGTTTTTCTTGCACCGTGTTTTGGTTTCAAGGTGGAAGAAATGAAGAATAAGAAGCATTGTCTAAGGACCTTAGGCCGTTTTGGAGTCATATGAGTGGTCATGGATCGATGAAGACAAGGTCAAAGAAGAGGCTTCCCCATGGTGTATGGGGGAGCAAATGGCAAGTCTTCATCATGCGAGTGCGTGCAAGAGTAATCAAGAAAGGTGTCCATCTTTAGAAGGACAAGATCGTCTACATCGTGCTCAAGTGGAATGCTCAATGCAAAGGTATAATATTGATAGGTTTTCCCTTTTGACGGTCTCATGTTGTAAGTTGGGAGACCGGATTTAGGATATATAGCCGTACTATCAAGAGGGGCACTCGAGTGAGTAGCTCGATTATATCTTTCAGAGAGTGATCAAACCATTGCATTATTAGCATCATTCTTCTTGGTTGTTTGTTGGATCTTATCCATGTTTGGGTCTAGAGCTTGTGTTCATACAATCTCTAGTTCATAAAAAATGGATCTTCCCTTTATATCTTATTGCGTTTTTTATCTCGGAGCTTTTCTGGATCCTCACAAAGTGAGCTATCTCACATTATAAAACTTGATACATTCTCACTTGGTGGTATCCAATATTTCCAACAAAATTGGTTTCGGGTCAATCGGAGTTTCCTAACTCCAGATACTGCATTTTTAAGTTGCCCCTTTATTTGGTTTAAAAATAAAGAAAGAAAAAGATTTTCTAGGCCATCTAGTAGTACTGAGCTCAGTACCGGGCGGTACTGAACTGATCCCGCTAGCCTCTGTTTGGCCCAGCTGCGCTGGCTGGTACTACCGGCCCATCGCATTAGTACCACCATACAGGCCAGTTGTACCGTGGTGGCCCAGCACCGCATCGCTCGCTGCATGCTGTCGCGGCCCCCTCCTAGGCTTCCTTTGCGCGCACGCCTTGCCTGATCCCTGCACTCGTCCATCGCGCGCGCTCGCCCTTGCTGCTTCGCCCGGGCCATCCTCGATCGCGCCGCTTCCTGCCCTCACTTGGTTTAGCAGGCCACGCGCCCGACGCTCGCTCACCCACGACCCGCTCGCTTCCCCAATCCCCTCTCGCGCGCGCGCAGTGCTGGCCCCGATCCCCTTTGCCTCGATTCATTTCTTCGATCGCCAGTCGTTCGCCTGCGTAGACCTGCGTTAACTGTCTGCCTCGCGCCGCTAGGGCTGTTGGGTCCGGTAGTACCGGCCCAACATCGGTACTACCGGCCCAACCAGAAACTAGCCCCAATGGGCAGTTTTTCTAGGCCCTATTTATAGCCCCCTTTCTCTCTCCTTTGAGTGAGTTCTTCTTCTCTAATTTTCCATTTGTTTTAATCTCTTCAGCTTGATTCTCTTATTCCCCTCCAATGATTCTTGCCAATTTTTGAGAGCAAGTTAGAGGAGATCTAGATCTACAATTTGACCAAACCAAATCATCTCTTTGTGAGTGAATATTTGGGATCTAGATCTTGGGGGATTTTGTGCTCCCCTTTGATTATTCCTCTCTTATTCCCCCAATTGCTTTAGTAGCTTTGTTGGAATTTTAGAGTGAAGGATTGGGGCATCTTTGTGGTGTTCTTGCCATTTGCATTGGGTGCATTGGTTTGAGTTCTCCCCGGAGGATTTGCTTGGTGAAATCAAGAAGCTTGTCCCTCCTGGGTTCTTGGAACACTAGACGGTTGTGTGGCCTTTGTGGCGTATTCTTGGGGTCTTAAATTAAGTTGTGAAGCTCTCCCCAAGATTCAGGCCTTGGTGGCGATTAATGGGAGCCTCCAATTAAGTTGTGGAGATAGTCCCAATCTTGTACGGGTTTGGTGACCGCCCTCAAGTGTCCAATACTGGAACGGGTGCTTGCGGCGTGGTGGGTGCTCGCGAGAATAGGATGAGGCCTCTTGTGGCGTTGGTGGTCTTAGTACCGCCCACCCCTCCAACGAGACGTACTCTCTTGTTAGGAGGAACTCGGTAAAATATCGGCGTCCCCGCGTGCCTCGGTTATCTCTATATCCGAGATCTTTATTTATGTACTTTACCTTGTGATAGCCTCCATGCTTGAAGTAATTTATATTTCTATCACTTTGTTGCGTGTCTTACTTAGCATAAGTTGTTGGTGCACATAGGTGAACCTTAGTATATCTAGGTTTTATTCCGCCATTGTTAAGCCCATCTCATAAAAGTTTTAAACCGTCTATTCACCCCCCTAGGCGACATCCGTGATCTTTCAACTGGAATTCGACTCTGAAGGCCTCCGCGGCATGAGTTGAATTTACGAATTCGAGTCCGGGGACTCGAGTTTGAGTAGATAGCATTGTTTTTACCTAAGGCAGTTAACTAATCCCAATCCATCGGATGAATCAGGCACGCATATCAACTATTCCTATGACATAAGAAAGCACCCGATAAAATGTTCGGATGGTCATTCGGAGGACTTCATAATCTCCATCCGAATCTATGATTCAAACGATAACTCAGGGGCTACTGACATGGGTAGGCCCCACGGGTACCTTGGATTAGCCTATATGGTTTGGCCCAAGAGGATCCTATAGGATAATTGAAGCCCAACAAGGATTCGGGTAACCAGAGCCCAAGCGACTCCTTGACAAACATGACAAGGAATAGATAGAAACTTAAAGGGGAAACCCCTAATCTGTAACTGACTCGGCTTGTTATCCCGAGACCTGGCATCCCTATATAAAGGACATAAGGGAGCAGCGAGAAGGAGATTCGCAACCCTTGTTTACACAGTGCCAGATTACATCTGCGCTCCCCTGTAATTTTTGACTCCTCGATAATCCATGAGCAGACAAGGAGTAGGGTCCCTTCTGAGGGTCTGAACCTGGGTAAACCGCGTATCCCTGATGTGCTTGTTTGCTAGCCGATCGATGCCTCTAGCGCTCGCCAATTCCTATAATCCAAGTCCATCAAAGATGGGCATAAAAACCCCTCATCACTGGTCCTGCTGCAAAATAGACACCATCGCTAAGGTCTCCGGAACAGTCATCTTTACTCCCCCATCTCGATGTAGTAGAAGTCCCCATCCACCGTGTGACCATAGTAGTCAAAGCATTCCCGGCCATGGGGCCGGGCCGAGGGCGAGGGTCTCTGACGGGGCAACACCCATAGCGCCCAGCTGCGCCGCTAATGTCTTCTTATTGTTCTTCTTCTGCACCCCTGATGGGCTCGCGCCTGTCGACAACGTCTCGCATGCCGCAGTCTAGCCCATGCACGCGTGCGGGCCATCCCTCCACGAAGCGGAATCAGTCCACGAGGGCTCCACCCGCCCCTCCTGGTTGACCTTAGTCTCCCACCAGCACGCCTCCGGTGAGGGCGGTCGGGTCATAGCATCCTTGGTGGGACCCGACTCCCTCCCGCCGCTGCTGCCGGGGCGGAGACCAGGATTTCGGCAAGACAATATTTCGGCAATAGACAGCAAATAGGCAGGGCATATACCCAGCGACAGCAAAATTAATATCTGCTCCCATTTGGAAGCAGACTCAAAGATTGCATATATTGCTTTAGAGGCCACAGCATTGCATGGATGCTCTAAATCATCTTCACTCATTACTAATTATAAATTAGCAATGATCGTGCTCGATAGTGTATTGGCTTCTATGGAAGCCTAGATGTTCTATTCCATCCTATATCCGACCATATTTAGCAATGCCGACACAAATCACATTTTATTTCACCAAATTAAGAGAAGTTACATCACTACTTCATCTCTGACAAAGCAGTCAAAAATTACATAAGCATTCGTGTGGCAGCAGCAATAGAGCAACATATATAGCACTAGAGTTCTTGTAAATGCTATGGGATTACAATAGATCAGTACGAGGTCCTCAGTCAGAGGCCAAGGAGCTGACAGTTCTCCCAGAGCGTCTTGGCGGAGCGCCGGAGCTGCGTGACCTCGGCCTCGGTCAGGTCCATCTCGGCAACGCCAAGGATGCCGCCGCGGCCAAGGCGTGCGGGCAGGCTGAGGAACACCTCGTGGCCATCGGAGATCCCATGGAAGCCGGAAGCAAGCACCGAAACTGGGTGCACGCGGCGCTGGTCGCGGAGGAGGGAGGTTGCGAGGCTGGCAACGGAGTAGCCGATGGCCCAAGAGGTGTAGCCCTTGAGGCCAATCACCTCGTAGGCGCCACCCACCACGGCGCGTCGGATGCCCTCTAGCGCCGCCTCGTCGAAGGAGTGGTGGCTGTCACGCAGGGACTTGAAAGCCGGCATCCCGCCCACGCTGATGCTCGACCAGATCGCCACCGAGCTGTCCCCGTGCTCCCCCACCATGTATGCCTGCAGCATATTTGATTAGTTAGTCATCTGCAATTCAAACGCCATCAAACTCTAACTAGTATTAGAAATTGTACCTACAGGTCATTTTGGTACTTGAGTTTGCTTGTACGTCACTCTCATGCTATGTCAGCACACCTCCAACTAGTATTACAAATGCTTCTATTTACAATCTATTCAGTCCAATGTACTCCGTAGTTAATTTTGGGGAACAGAGAATTCTCTTCATCTAGCGTGTACTCCATGCAAAGGCATCGGTACAGATGTGCAGTCGGCATTGTTGTGCAATCGCCTTTTTTGTGTGCAAAGATATTAGTCATGGCCAGATATGTATTTAATCAATAAAAGAATCTCAGTTTCAAAGTGAGCGTCTTAGAAATCTGTATGTAAGGGCCTTCATGGTCATACAGTAGACCAACTCTCTACTGTAAACGGCCGCGTGGCATCACCACTCTGGGGAGGAGCTCGACCGAGAGCAAGAGCTAATGGGTCACGGAGTCATGGCATTCCCGGAGGATTCAGAAGTATGTTTACCTGCACGTCCTGCGCGTTGACGTCGAGGTGCTCGGCGACGAGGAACCTGAACCGAGAGGAGTCGAGGTTCGTGCCCGACCCAATCACCCTGCTCGCCGGGAACCCAGACAGCTTCCATGCCACGTAAGTCAGCACGTCCACGGGGTTGGACACCACGAGCAGCAGCGCGTCCGGCGAGTGCTCGGCGACGGACGGCACGATCTTCCGGTACAGGGTCACGTTCCTCTGCAGCAGGTTCAGCCTGGTCTCCCCCGGGATCTGCCGCGCCCCGGCCGTGACGATGACGAGGTCGGAGTTCTTGGTCACCGCGGGGTCGGTGCCGGAGACGATGCGGACGCGCGGGAGGAAGGCGGCGGCGTGCTGCAGGTCGAGCGCCTCGCCGCGGAGCTTGTCGGGGAGCGCGTCGACGAGCGCGATCTCGTCGGCGAGGTTCTGGGTGAGGATGGTCTGCGCGATGGCCATGCCCACGTTTCCGGCGCCGATGACGGAGATTTTGGTGAGGCGGCCGTGCGGGACGGAGAGGGAGGACGGGGTGAGCGGGCAGTCGTCGGCGACGGGGCGGAAGAAGCCCGACGAGGCGCCCGAGGGGTCGAAGCCCAGCTCCGACAGCGACGACGTCTTGTGCATCTTCGATCGATGGAATGGGATGGAATGCGGGATTGGGATTGATTGCTGTGCAGTGCAGTGCAGTACTAGCGATGAACTGTTCGCGGTGGTGGTGAACGGGAACGAGGAGCGACTCATTTATAAAGGAATCCCGGGAAACGAAACCGCCATGCCGCCGGTTGCCAAGTTTGGCCACTCGGGTCATGGTTTGCGACTTTCTTACTTTTTGGAGAAGTAAAATAAAAAAGAAAGTGCTTTGATTACTTTTTTTTTTTGATCATCGTGCTTTCATTACTTGGGCAGCTATGTTGCGCTGCAAAAGGCTGACTTTGTCCAAGGAAAATAGAGTTACAAAAAAAATATTTTTTCTTACTTTGTAACGGTCTTTGAATAAAGTTTTTCATTGTTTGGGCGACATCTCTTTGTTTTTGGAGAAGAAAATGGAAAATTAGGTCCTTCCAAAAAAAAGAGAATAACAAAAAAAAAGTAAAATTTTATATGAAAACATCTACTACCTCTAGACAAATCAAAGACAAATAATTTGAGACGGAGGGAGTAGATGACATGTACATACGGGTCGTCTAAAAATGCCATTTTAGATACTGACATGGTCTTTAAATAAAACTTTTGACTATTATATCACATAATATCATCATATTTGTAAGTTCGGACCGGGTTCTACATACAAATAACTGTCAAGCAAATCCGGAGCAGTAGCGGATCTAGGATTGAATCGGAGGGGGTGTCAAGCTCAATATTCATAGCTTACATATCATGTATACATATGATACACATAAAATTAAACTAATTGCTACATGATTACGAAAATCTCCATCTTTTGGGGGTGTCATGGCACCCATGGCAACCCAACTGGATACGCCCCCGAAGGGGAGTAACTATAATGAGTTAAAGAAAAGGCTCTGAGTGGCAGCTTCGCTACTGGGGACACGATGGACTGACCTAACAAGAAACACTTTGTGGCTACCAGCCCTACAAGGGCTTAAGCCCTCATTGCTAGCCCCATGCTGAAGGTTTTAGTGCATGCTAAAACACGTTCTCCTTTCAAACAAATCCATGTGTGTGATTTTCAGAATATCCATTCTAGAAATTGTACGAGTACCCAAAAGTCTGATTCTAATTTCGTCTAAAATGGTGAATTCTACAAGACTGGAATAAGTGACTTGGTATAAATATGTCAAAATCATGTCTAGACATAAGGGAAAAGGTTGAGTTCGACAATGGATATTTCGTAATATTCTGAAATATTCCTTTTGCAATACATAACGTGAACACAGATGCATACACAAGGATAACATCATACTCATACACTCACACAAGAGCTGATGAAGTCACCATAGTGTCTTGTTATCGACCGGAAAGCCACGATGTCACAGAAAGTCGTTCAACGAGAGATAGGACATCCAACCTAAGGTTTGGCCTGGCCAGTGGGTGCGACCCTATACCCTTCCTAACAATTCAATCGCTTGCATTCGCAAAAATAAAATAAAATATTCAATCGCTTCGTTTATTCTTGATATTCTTTTGATCCTCTTAATTTGATTTGCGCCGATATAGGTTGCTTTTGTTGTTTGGCATTGTTGTAGATTATGAGCCGTTTGCGAAGATATGTTTGTGAAAATCGTATAATAAGCACAAGATCAATCGCAAGACTGAATTGTAGTTGCCTACAATGTTACCGAAAACCACCCGCAAGTAGCACATCACCGGAAATTAACAGGCAAAGAAAACTTAGCGATCGTGCTTTACTTTGGATCTCCCACTGGCCAGCCATCTTTCATGTATAGTACAAGCGAGTAACTAATTTACATTATTAGATGCGTTCGATTGACAGTTCGTGGGGAAAAGTTTGAAGGAGACTGATGTTGACCGACCGGAGCCAACAAAACCATGGACGGCAGCCTCCTTTTGGTATGGAATAACTAGCGCATGTGGTTTTCGTACGTGCTATAGCTTGGGATCCACGACGTACGACTCAACCGTTTCTTGGAGAAGAGGTTCTGGCCAGCAGGAAAACGATAGTCCATTCTGCTTCGTTGCTTCTGCCTGCTGCCTTCCTGCCTTTCTGGACGCCGACAAGTTTTAACATGACTTTTTTTTAGAATTGATTTATTCTAGATGGACATGCTGATATCAGGAGAAACAGACATCCGAGGAATGGATGAAGTCCACCCTAGAGCTCTGCTATCTATAGCTGCCACTTCTGAGGCTTCGAGCCAATACTACGTTTCCACAATTCTTTTTAAAAAACGAAGGCAAAAGTTTTGTCTTATCTATTAATTTAGAAGAATGCGCCCGTTCATTAGCAAACAATCGGATGAAAATCATACAAAAATACCACCACCATGGGGCCTTGCCTATACCCGCCACTGGGACAAGCCCAAGACCCACGAGACCCGAAGGTCAAACCCGAGAACACCACTCCGCCAAGACCAGGCCGGCAATCACGACATCGGAGAAAAAAAATGCCGTGACTGCTATGAGAGAAGCAGACATGGGACACTCGGACACAAATGAAGAAGCCGACCCTCCGAGGAGCCCTCAACACTCAAGGCCACCACGCCCCTGACATCCAGTTGTTCCACCAAGCCCGACCGGACCACCAACACCACTTCCCGGGGCCGCCATCCCAACATACAGCTGCTCGCACTCGAGCCATGATGTCGTTGGTTAGGAAAAGCCTCTGGCACTTTCAAAGGAGACTGGTGTTGACCGACCGGAGCCAACAAAATAATTAGTGCATGGACGACAGCCTCCTCCGGTATGGAATGATTAGCGCATGGTTTTGGTACATGCTATAGCTTGGGATCCACGACGTACAACTATACCTATGGTGTCAAGTGGGATCTAGGTGGGATCCCACTTGACACCTCAACTATACTGACTAGTTCGACTACCACGGTCTCGGCGGCGTGGCCACGGAGGCAGCCGACCAGCTCGCTCACCTTCTCCTCCCGCATGACACGGGTCACATCGAAGCTGCGGGTCGAGAGTGCACACGGCGCAGAGGCGCTTCCACATAGGGCGTGTTCACGGAAACCACACGATAGAGCGCTCATGGTTGTCGTGCGCACGACCGGCGTGCGCGATGGATCTCCTCGCCAGGAGGCGTCTGAGTGTGTGTCCATTTTGCAGTTCACCCCTTTTGATTTTATTACTGTACAATAGTCCATGTGTCTATGATACGGGTTGACATGTGGGGTCCATGTAGTGCACATCAGAGAATATATCAACCAGTGAACAGAAGGTGCGTGACCGTATCGATTTTTGGTGTCAAGTTTAAGCACCGCGTGCGAATTTTACTCTCACTAGAACGGGTCTTCCTCCTTTCGTACTTTACGAGGATATATGATTAACAATCTATCATACTTTGGAATCTCCCTCCCGGTCATGTGTGTACTAGTTAAGGTGTGCATAATTAGCACATTTGGTGGTAACCTGAGTGAAACCATGGATGGATGCAGCCGCGCGCCTCCGGATTTGCTGTCCATCGAGTTTAACCACCCAACTAACTAAACCGTTTCTTGCACAATAGGAAAAGGAAAGTGCCACCGATGGAGTTGCCGGAAAGAAACATTGACGAAGAGTCATCGATCACATGCGTCAAGGTCATTGACGTGGAAGTTTGGCTCCTTGGTTAGTCCGTTCAATTAAAAATTCCGTGGAGGAGGCCACAAGTAGATAGGAATTGGACCCTCTCGCCCCTCGACCCTCGATCCTCTCGCCCTTCTTGCCCCCCGACGGGCGAGGGGGCGCCTCCACCGCCCCCCACCCCCAGCCCCTCCCCTAACCCCCTCCCTCACTGCCGCCGCCGGCAGAGGCCCCCGGGCTCCTCAAGGGTGGCGCCGGTGGCGGCGGCCCTCCTCTTCCCGGGGCGTGGTGTTGGGGTCGGGGCCCGATTCCATGGCGGCGGTGCTTCCTAGGGCGACGGCGGTCCATCTCCGGCTGGGAGGCGACGGAACAGCGACGTGGCTGGCTTCCTGCGGGGCAACTCGGGGTGGCCGCGGCGCCGGCCAGGCCTCTACGGCCCAGATCTGGGCCCGCAGGGCCCCATCTGGGTCGGGGCGGATGGGCCGTCTTCTGTTCACTACTCGTCCTGTAGGTGGCGGCAAGGTAGCCTGATCGGGTGCTAGCGGTGATGGCGGCCAGCTTGTTGCATCGTGGCGGCGGACTTTACGGGCTTGATTCGGGCCTGGCTAGACCCTGTTGAGACTGGTGTGCCCCTTGTGGGGGCTTTACGGGCCCGCTAGGCCCAACCGGACGCAACGGGGACTAGTGTGTCTGTCGCCGCGACCGGTCGACTATCGTCTTTGGCAATGGAGGTGGTTCCCTCCCGCTTGCCGCAGTCCTACTGGCCCTGAGTCAAACTACTTCTCGCCTCCACTTTGTGACGGTAACTGATGACCCACAAGTATAGGGGGTGTATCGCAGTATTTTCGATAAGTAAGATTGTCGAACCCAAGGAGGAGCAGAAGGTGCTGGCTAGTGGTATGGATCAGCAATTCTCTACAAATACTTAGCAAACGGATTTTTAGGGGTTTTCGATAAGGCAAGTAAACAAAGTACGAGTAAATAAAAGATAGTAGGAATAAATGCAGCAAGTGGCTCAATCATTTATGTAGCAAAGGACAAGCCAGTTGTATTTCTATAGATGACCAAACGTTCTCGAGGACACATGCGAAGACTGTCAAGTGCTTTCGCTTCATATAGTCGATTAATCTTCTTTAGCTTGCTAAGTGTTGTGTGGGTGAACCTGTGCTAATGTACCGCCCCATCCAAGACTAATACATACTTGTGATTATACCCCTTGCAAACATCCGTAAGTATAAGAAAGTAATTAAGGTAGAAACCTAACCACAGCTTTAAACTCTAAGACCCTGACGTTCCTTGTGCAATGGTTTCCTAACGGGGGTTCAAGTTTCTATCACTCCGGTAACCCCTACGATTAGTAGCCAAATACACAATGCATTTCCCTAGACCCTTATAGGTGAAGTGTCATGTAGTCGACGTTCACATGACACCACTAGAAGAAGTACACCATAACTTAAATATCAAACTATTGAATCTTTCTCAACACAATTCCACTACTAACAACATGACTTCTCCCATGTCCTCAAGAACTAAACGAACTACTCACAAGACATCATATGGATCATGATCAGAGATGAAATAATGATGTGTAACAATCTGAACATAAACGATAATTCAATGGTTCACTCAATAGCATCAACTACAAGGAGTAATCAATACCGAGAAGGTTTCCCCTAAGAACTATGCAAGATTCAACGCAATTGTTACAGCAATATGGAGATGGTGATGAGGGTGCTGATGGTGATGATGATGGTGATGATGACGATGATGATCCCGATGAAGTCCAGCTTGATGGTGGTGTTGATGGCAACGATCTCCCCTCTCCGGGAAGGAATTCCCCCGGCAGAAATCTGTCTGCCGGAGAGATCTTTCTCTCTCGGTGTTTTCCGCCCCATAGAGGCGGCGGAATATTTCCTTGGTTGCTCCCCGAGTCTTAGGGTTTCGTAGGGATGATATACGCAAGAGGGGAGAGGCTGGAGTGGGCCAGGGCAGCCACACCAGTCCCAGGCGCGGCCTAGGCTTGCCCGCGCCATAGGGTGGTGTGGGCCCCCTGTGGCCGACCTCCACTCCATCTTCTGGCATCCTAAGTCTTCTGGAAAAATAGAATTTTCCGTATATTTTCCCGGATTTTCTGATCTTCGCGAATTTTGCCTCCAAACAGCACCTTTTGCATCAGAATCCTGACTGCAGCGGTCCATGCTCCAAAAGTCATCAACCATGCAAAAATAGATGAAATATCATAAGTAACACCTCTCAATACGAAATATATCAATGAATAATAGTGAATTAAGACATAGAATAGTGATGCAAAATGGACGTATCAACTCCCCCCAAGCTTAGACTTCGCTTGTCCCCAAGCGAAACTGAGCTCAATGAACATGTCCTCAGGTTTATGGAGTGAAGAGTTGATAAAAGAATACGGACAAGAAGCATCACATTCATCAAATATATAGATCATAATAGAAGACAACTCACTATTATATAACTCAACTCGCAATGAGTAAAGGAAGCACAATAAAGATACATAGAGTAAATCATAATTGGTAATGGCAAACTTAGCTCTTGGTCGAAGAATAGTTGATAATTTGCTGGAGTTCACAAATAGTTGGTTTTCAAAGAAAGATTTCAATGTAGTAAACTTCAAGATAAGAGCAATGTGCAAAACAAGGAACATAAGAACATGAATGCATAAATCATCATATGAATGAATGAAACACATCAACTCAAAATACTTGCTGAGATAGAAGGGAATAGATTTACTGACTCAACTACAAAGTAAAAGAAAAGCCCTTCGCAGAGGGAAGCAGGGATTGCAAGTCTCATAAAGAGCTCCTAAAAATTATGATACTTACTAGTTTTCAGCTCTCATTGCCCCTATCATAGGCATCTTTTGGTGGTTAAGGTTAAAGTGACACAACTAAGAGGATATGCTTGACAAGTTATAAATTGAAATCTCATGCCCCTTACTTATGAGTACCGATCCTCATGCTACTCAACTTCAGTCACGAGCAAACTCTTGTCATTATAAATACATGCGTATCATTGAGAACCGCCAACGGGGTACCCCTTGCACATGACACAAGAGCTATCCCATAATCAAAATCACAAGGCAAGCATACAGTGAGCATCTCAGCGATCTTTTTATTTGCTATTTGCATAGGTTTTTTATTGAGGATGCTTCATAGAATGCTCACTATAGTTATGCTGCAAGTTTCCACCATGATTAGGCATGGCTTAGGCTAGCGGCCCAGGCGTTTCTCTAACACACATATAAACTCCATGATCTTACAAGTTCCACTTTTATTTCACACCGCCCGGATCCATAAGCAAAAGAACATGATATCAACTAGGTACAAGTACCAATGAAGTGTTGAAAGCGGTCCCCATGATACATGGTTCGGCTAACTTCAACTCATAAAGCGCAAGCATATACGCAACAAAGAAGGACCCAATGGTTCAAGTTTATTAAATGCAAGACAGTAAAGTGTGCCATCAAGTTCGTGAGAGCTTTAATCACTAATTTTCACATAACAAGTTTAATTTGGGAGGTAGATAAAACAAGAATTTACTTGGAATAGCAATAATGCTACTAGGTAGGTGTGGTGGACACAAATGGCAAAGGTTTTGGTTTAAAGGAGGTGGATGCACGAGAAGAATTCCCTCTCAGTACAGGTTTTTGGCTAGCAAGGCTGGGTAACAAGTATAAGAGTTGAAGGAGACAAACAAACATACAAGTGATAAAGACAAACATGCAATCTTCCTTGGAAGCACAAAAGATCTTAACTAGAGAATACTAAACTTATGAGCAAACCAAGAAAGAAAGATGATGAAATTATTTTCCTTTAGAGTACTTCTATCTTTTTCAACTCTCAAAAAGGTGTTGCTACTGACCGAGCCAGGTTTGCCAAAACCAACTAAATTAACTCAATGATCCCAGAGTGCTACCAATACTAACAACAAGATCAATCATATAACCACGAATTGAAAACTAACATAAGCTATGCAAAAGAGTGAATGATAGAACTTCTCATTAATATTCCATAACGGCAACTCACACCAAGGGATACAAATCTAACGAGAGAGAGGACACTTCCATAATGCAAACCATACTATAAAATAACTCCTTTATTCATGATATGACTCTACTAATAAGGTAAAAAGATAGAAGATAGTGATATGATACCACGGCAGTCCCCCAAGCTTGGAACAAACCAAGGGGATGCCAAACCTGATGACGAATTACTCCTCCGGTGGTTGTGGTATCCTCTCATCTTCGTCCGTCTTCCAGGGTAAAGGCTTCCCATCAACAAAGGACATCGTGGTTTCCAACATCCTGAAACTTGCAGTAGCACTTATGCGTTTAAATCTAGCCTCATACTCACAGTTTTGATTTTGAACGTCATAGAACTGTGCTTGCAGTTCGTTGGTTGTTTGGCGGAGTGAGAGGACTTCGTCTTTGAGTTCAGCAGTCTCCTTCTGGTGCTCGGTGATTAGTTCAGAACAAATCTTATGGATGATATCCACTTCGCGCTCCGCCATCTTCCTGTACCTAAAGACTTCATGCTCCAGTGCTTCCATCCTGTCCTCCAGACTTCCTTCACCTTTAGGGCCTTGAACCTCTTTAATCCGGACCTCTCCACCTTCGAGCAACAACTCCTTGGGATGAATCTTCAATTCTCTCATGTAAGGGTTGATGATATCTTCTAAGGAATCTCCCTTGGATGATCCAGAGGAAGACATTGTGGCTCCAAATTTGGGATTCTACCTGGCAGAAATAGATTGGAACAAAAACACGGCGTAAACACGGTATACGAACCTCGGGAGATCCGGGGGAGTTATATATTACGAAGTTTCATAACAAAAGGAAGGTACTAGGAGAAAACGAGTCGGAGGCGGAGTCCTGGGTGGCCTCACCACCTGGTGGCGCGGCCAGGGGTGGGCCCGCGCCATGGGGTGGTGTGGACCACCCTGGCTCCGTTTTCGTCCCTTTTTCGCTTCGTGGCTTTCCTTATTGACTGAAAACTACAAAAATATAGTTGGATTGTATTTTCGCGGAACTTTTCTTACCAGAACTGTTACCTCTTTGAACACGGACTCTGCAGGTCTCTGAATTTGATATTTAGTGGATTCTTCCGGAGTCATCACTTGAATAACATCAATATCTTCATCTTCATACACTTATTACTTGAGTCATAAAACCTTTCTCTTCCTTAATACACCAACATCTCGACTACCTGGAAATTTCTTTCACACAAATCTTCACACAGTTCTTATTAGCAACATTAGTATAAGTGAAGTGATAAAACCTTTTGAGTCCAACTTCAACTGAAAACCATCAAAACATAAGCTACTGTAGCAACACCTTCCGAAAACCCAAAAGGAATTTAAAAAGGAAATCGAATAAAGAAGCAAATGCAAGATTGGCAAAATCTGTCAAAATAGACCAGCAGGTAAAGATCAATTTTTTCGAAAATCTTCTGTTGCTCAAATCAAAACGTGCAAAACTAACGAAAGTTAAATAACAACCTGGGTCAGAAGCATAAAAAATTACAGCTCAATCCGACATATAGAGATCTCTCACGAATTTTTATGGTGAAGAACAAAAATCTGTTTCGGGACAACAACTTCCCCAAATATTATACTGAAGTAATAAATTCCAAGACTCAAAGAAACAAAAACAAACTAAAAGCAAAAACAAATAGGGTTGTCTCCCATAAAACTCTTTCTTTATAGCCATTAAGATGGGCATGATAATTTTGAAGAAGCTCTCATAGAGATATGAATTAAAGTGAAAGAGAGAATATTAAGAAGTAAAAACACACACACATTTAAGTCTAACCCACTTCCTATGCAAGGGGATTTTGTAAGAAAACAAGTTATTGAAACCAGAGGCAACTTGCATAAGAAGGCAAAAGAAGTGCAACATAAAAACTTTCAGCATAAAACAAGGAAACTTGATATTATTGAGACGCATAATAACACTTTTCCCTCTCTCATAATAACTTTCAGTATCATGCATAAACTTAACAATATAGCTATCACAAGGACTATCATAGCAATGATCACTTATTCTAACAGAAAACACGGGAATACTAGCTCTCATAACACTACTTTTTGAAACAATATTAGACATATACTTACAAAGGATAGTGTGTCCCTCTTTCTCATACTTAGTGACAAAGTCTGTCACATTTGCTACAATAGGTTCATCAACCATTTGTTTGTCAGGTTCAACAGCTTTATTCATACTTTCATCTACCATACTAGCCATCATAGAATGTTCTTTTATCTTAACTGGGAAATGCATTTTCTCAATATAAGGTTCATGTAAAACATGATTAGCAGTATAAACTTCAGTATTTCTTGCAGGAACACTTTTAGCAACATCTTTATAAGGTTCATGATACTTATTCCACTTCTTTTTAGGAACTTCAATGTAGGAAGCAAAAGCCTTAAAATAAGAAGCAATAGCTTGAAAGTCTAGACCATAAGCATTTTTAATATTTTGAAAGTCATCAGTTTCCATAAAAGATTCAATGCATTCATAATCGTAATTTATACCTGACTTTCTACCTTTGACATTCTCCCAAGCTTCAGCATTGTCTTTAATACGATCTAGAAGGTCTCATTTAGCTTCTTCTTCCATACGAGTGAATGATCCAGCACAAGAAGCATTCAATAAATCTTTATCATGTAGAGGGAGCCTTGCATAAAAGTTATTGATAATAATATTGTTGGGGAGCTCATGAATGGGACATTTGAGCATTAGTAACTTTAATCTCCCCCAAGCTTGAGCTGTACTCTCTCCATCAAGAGGCCAAAAGTTGTATATTTGATTCCGATCTTTATGAATCTCACTAGGAGGATAAAACTTTGAATAAAAGAGAGGCATTATTTTCTTCCATTCCAGAGCTTGACTATTCTTCAGCAGCTTATACCATTCCTCAGCTCTTCCTTTCAGTGATAATGAGAATAACTTCTTCTTAACTTGATCTATAGTAATACCTGCACACTTGAACAACCCGCATAATTCGTGTATAAAGAGTAAATGATCACCGGGATGGACAATTCCATCCCCAACATAGTAGTTATCCATAACACGATCAATAATTCTTGTAGGTATTTTGAAAAAATCTTTCTCAGCAGGTGGTGGCTTATCTACTACCCTAGCGGTGGTAGTAGCACTACTAAATAAGAAACTCAGCGAATTATCCATAACAAAAATAAAGCAACTAGCAGAAGTAAACAATACTCACAGTAGAAGTTTTCTTTACCAATTCCACTCTCTAATAGCGCTTCACTCCCCGGCAACGGCGCCAGAAAATAGTCTTGATGACCCACAAGTATAGGGGGTGTATCGCAGTATTTTCGATAAGTAAGAGTGTCGAACCCAACGAGGAGCAGAAGGTGCTGGCTAGTGGTATGGATCAGGAATTCTCTACAAATACTTAGCGAATGGATTTTTAGGGGTTTTTGATAAGGCAAGTAAACAAAGTACGAGTAAATAAAAAACAGTAGGAATAAATGCAGCAAGTGGCCCAATCCTTTATGCAGCAAAGGACAAGCCGGTTGTATTTCTATAGATGACCAAATGTTCTCGAGGACACATGGGAAGACTGTCAAGTGCTTTCGCTTCATATAGTCGATTAATCTTCTTTAGCTTGCTAAGTGTTGTGTGGGCGAACCTGTGCTAATGTACCGCCCATCCAAGACTAATACATACTTGTGATTATACCCCTTGTAAACATCCATAAGTACAAGAAAGTAATTAAGGTAGAAACCTAACCATAACTTTAAACTCTAAGACCCTTACGTCCCTTGTGCAATGGTTTCCTAATGGGGGTTCAGGTTTCTGTCACTCCGGCAACCCCTACGATTAGTAGCCAAATACACAATGCATTCCCCTAGGCCCATATAGGTGAAGTGTCATGTAGTCGACGTTCACATGACACCACTAGAAGAAGTACACCACAACTTAAATAACAATCTATTGAATCTTTCTCAACGCAACTCCACTACTAACAACAAGACTTCTCCCATGTCCTCAAGAACAAAACGAACTACTCACAAGACATCATATGGATCATGATCAGAGATGGAATAATGATGTATAACAATCTGAACATAAACAATAATTCAATGGTTCACTCAATAGCATCAACTATAAGGAGTAATCGACACCGGGAAAGTTTCCCCTATGAACTATGCAAGATTCAACGCAATTGTTACAGCAATATGGAGATGGTGATGAGGGTGCTGATGGTGATGATGACGATGATGATCCCGATGAAGTCCAGCTTGATGGTGGTGTTGATGGCAACGATCTCCCCTCTCCGGGAAGGAATTCCCCCGGCAGAAATCTGTCTGCCGGAGAGATCTTTCTCTCTCGGTGTTTTCCGCCCCATAGAGGCGGCGGAATATTTTCTTGGTTGCTCCCCGAGTCTTAGGGTTTCGTGGGGATGATATACGCAAGAGGGGAGAGGCTGGAGTGGGCCAGGGCGGCCACACCAGTCCCAGGCGCGGCCTAGGCCTGCCCGCGCCGTGGGGTGGTGTGGGCCCCCTGTGGCCCACCTCCACTCCATCTTCTGGCATCCCGAGTCTTCTGGAAAAATAAAATTTTCCGTATATTTTCCCGGATTTTCCGATCTTCGTGAATTTTGCCTCCAAACAACACATTTTCCATCAGAATCCTGACTGCAGCGGTCCATGCTCCAAAAGTCATCAACCATGCAAAAATAGATGAAATAACATAAGTATCACCTCTCAATACGAAATATATCAATGAATAATAGTGAATTAAGACATAGAATAGTGATGCAAAATGGACGTATCAGTAACCTCGGTGAAACGACAAGGGCGGCTTCGTGACCGTAGTGGCGCATGCTCGCGGGTGGCAGGTTGGGTGGTGTCGAGGCCTCGTTCTCGTGTGGCTCCTTTGCATCGGATCGTCCGAGGGTTGTGGATGGGGTTTTCGGGAGAAATCCTTGTCGGCTCGCCGACACCGACGCGGTGCCATCCGAGGGCGGCACGATTCCTTCCTGGAGGGCGTCGTGGCTACCTGACATCCACTTCCCTCTGCGTGCCGGGGGAAACCCTAGGACTAGTCTTTGGTCCGGGCTGCAGCGTCGGCGCTTCCCTTCTTGAAGGTGTTGCTTGGTACTTGGCTGTTCGGTGCTAGGAGCATGGTGGTACTCCTCTAGAGGGTGCAGCGGTTGCGGATCTCCCTTGTTTAG
Organism: Avena eriantha; assembly: GCA_910589775.1. Taxonomy (NCBI): domain Eukaryota; kingdom Viridiplantae; phylum Streptophyta; class Magnoliopsida; order Poales; family Poaceae; genus Avena; species Avena eriantha. Next base: position 41,723 of record CAJUXJ010001877.1, on the reverse strand, counting down.
TTGATCCGTCAATGTCTCCATTTTGTTTCTTCTTTGTTCCTTTGGGCGTGTGTTTGCTGCTGCCCTAGCATCTTGTATCGTGTTGCGTCTCTTCCTTTGGGCGTTGTGTTGTCTGGCCCAGCAGCGGTCTCACATGTGTGCTTTATTTATAAAGCAGGGCGAAAGCCTGATTCGAAAAAAAAAGTAGATAGGAATTATGTCATTGCTGTTTTCTTCTTTCTTCTGGGAGTAGCTTTTCATCTGTTTCCATAGAGGAGGGGTCACCCGGGACGTTGACCTTTTTATATATCATGATTACAAGAAAGCATCAACTAATTGTTGGCCAAAATTTCCACTTCTCCAAAACCATTGTTGGTTCCAAAGTTATAAACGTGCTGCACTGCTACATTAAGCACACAGAATTGGAATAATATTTCCTCGCGAACCAGGATAAATGGAGAGCAAGTTTTTACTAATATCAGGAACATGAAGTATATTTTTCAAGGAAAGGGATTGCGAGGAACCAGCTATACGAGAATGACCAACATGCGTAATAGACAAACCTGTACCTTTTGCGACCTAGACTTGATCCTTCCCTTGGTAGCGCACATGGACGCTCATGTGTTCCATGTCGTTAGTGTAGTGGCCGGTTGCCCCGGAGTCCATGATTCACGGATGCTCATCGCGGAAGAAGGAGGAAGAGGAGTTGGCGTTTCCCGACCGCGGCCGTTGTTGTTCCTGTCTCCCCCATAGACATTGCCTCCGTTGCCTCCACCATTGCCGTGGACACTGCCATAACCGTTGCCGCCTCCATTAGGATCGCTGCCACGGTTTCCGTACTGACCACCACCACCGTGGGAGGGGTTGCCACCAGCACCGCCCTAATATCCGGCATTTTGGCGTGCACCGTTGCACCCATTGTTGGGGGCACTGTCGAACGGACGCGTGCTGCCGCGTCCCTGATCACTACGGTGAGTCGCCGTGTTGGCCGAGGCAGTGAATTCACCTGCTTGGGAATCCTTCTCGTGGATCGCCTCACACGAGAGGAGCATGGAGTAGAAGTTGGACGTGGAGATGGCTTGGCCGGTGTTGTTGAGGACGGTGAGGGAAGACCGCAGCCCTTCGAACTGCGAACCGAGCCCGACGAGCATGTAGTCGATCAGCTCGTCATCGGAGACGGGGTGGTCGACACTAGCCAAGGCGTCCGCGAAGCCCTTCATCTTGTTGAAGAAATCGGTCGCAGACATGTCTAGCTTCTTCGTCGTCGTGAGCTGTCGTCAAATCTGGCGGACACCGGCCTGTTCTCAGCGGAGAACATCGCGGTGAGGCAGCTCCACACGGCGGTGGAGGTGGTCTGTCCAACCATCTGCCCGAGAATTTCTTCGGACATCGATCCAAGCAGGATTCCAAGGACCCGCTGATCAGTGTACCACCAGATGGCATAGGAAGGGTTGGCCTGCGTGCCAGTGTTAGCCCCTTCGCCGATGGTGATCGTTGTTGGCGGCGCGGCGCAGCTCCCATCTAGAAAACCGAGCCACCCTTGCCCGACAATATGGGGGACAACCTGTGTCTGCCACAACAAGAAATTTGGTGCGGTCGAGGCGTACCGTGATGGTGTTGGTGTAGGTCGTGGGAAAATCAGTGAGAAGAGAGGAGGTGATTGCGCCGGCGGACAGCGGGGCGGAGAGAGAAGCGGTGGCTGCGCCGGCGAAGGAAGGCAACTGCATCACAGGGGAATTCATCGCGTTGCGGCGCAGGTCCCAGATCGGGAACACGGGCTCTGATACCAAGTTTGAACTTGTGTTGCCGTGATATCCCTGGCATAGGGTTTTCCTCTCTTATATAACAAGATACAAGTACATGGTGTGTCAGTACAAGACAAGGGATCAGATCACAACCAATCTTCCCATCAGTAGAGCTATATGCAAATCTCTATACTAGGAAACTAACTAAACCGATCGTATCTTTAACACGTTCCATAATATAAGCCTCCTTGTCAAAATAAACATGGCGAAGGTCGTTCCGTGCGCTATCTCAGTTCTTGTGTGTTGGTGTGCACTTTCCTTTTCGTTCATTTTTTCTCGTGTCTATTTCACACAACCGGCTCTTATCCGATCGCCGTTCGCTTTCTCCTTCCGAGGACACCATGGGTCCCGGTTGTGCACTGGTATTCCATTCTCGCGATGACATCTCGCCATGTATCGCCTCCCTGCCCACCTGGGGGAGGGAGCATTGGCCCCCGGACCCAAGTAAGCTCCACCAATAGTAGTTCCCCACTTTCTCGATGATAAGTCCATCAACGATGGGCATTGATAAGTTAACCTCTCGTCACGCTCTGATACTAAGTTTGGATTGAGTTTGCCATGATATCCCTAGTGTGGGTTTTCCTCTCTTATATAACAAAGTACAATACAAGTCGTGACGTACACAACAAGAGACCAGATCAGAAGCGATATGCCTACCATTAATAGGAGATATATGCAAATCTCTATATATTAGGAAACTAACTAAACGTATCTTTAATAAATTAGTGTGTCTAGATATATCTAAATTTAAACAACTTTATGATATTTATTTTGAGACTGAGGGAGTATATTTATTCACTAACTGTATTTTATTGAAAATCCCCTGATTATCTTGTGTCTTTTGCAAGATTTTTTTCCTCTGGCAAGTTGCAAAATGGACAATCCCAAAAAAAAACTTGAAATCGACTCAACGGGCTTTAAGAGCACGTAAATGCAAGGTGCTTATGGAAATGCTTAGGAAAATAAACCGGTTTTTCGTTAAACACCGGTGCTTATTTATACTAGATGGATGTCTAAATAAGCACCTCTTCTATACAAATAAGCACCGATGCTTAGTAAAATGGCTGGTTTATTTTTGTAAGCACCCTTCTAAGCACCTCCCATTATACATGCTCAAGGTGGAAATGTGAGCTTCTTGAGCCTTGGTTCCTGGTCCAAACGTGTGGAAGGTTTGAAGGTCACTCTCGCGCATATTGGGTCGTCTACCTCAGTTGAAGATGTGGCCCTCGCTCAAAAAAGAAGTTGAAGATATGGCCGGCCGGTCAGAGCCGCCGGCGTCTCCGTCGACGGCGGCGCACTCCGCCGCCCCTCCGAATCCCAACCAACGGCGCCGCGCCCTGCTACTGTAGATCCAACTGCAACCCCCTCACCTCCGCGTCTCCGACGCCGCCACCGGCCGAGCCGAGCCCTACCGCGCGCCGCGAATCGGTGTACCTCCTTGCTCACTGATGTAGCTCCTATATTTCGACTGGGTCTGTAATTTAGTTATTCGCATGCATCTGCCGCACTTCTTGGTGATGTGATAGATTGTACTGCTAGACAGCCTAGACTAGAAACCTGAAATTAGTTTGCTCCCACCTCTTCTTCTTTTTTCGCCACCTCCTGTGCCTTAAGAAATCAATTACTCGCCATCGTAAGCTAGCTGTTTGACTGTACATGGTAACCCTAAAACATTTTTGGGCGCCACTTTCATTTTGTTGCACTTTACTGATGTAGTCATTTCTCTTTTGGCGAGGATAAGATAACTATCAAAGACAAAGTCAGTGGAGCAAGGTGCCTTGTGGCCTGGGATGCTGTCTGTCGTTCGAAGTCTGAAGGCGGGTTGGGGATCAAGTGTCTGGCTGCCAAAAATGAATGTCTGCAGCTCAAGCTGATGCATCGTCTCCAGGCCGATCGGGAGGCCCCTTGGCCGCGTTGGGCCTGGGGTGCCGCGGATGGGCGCTCCCCCGCTGGCCACCACTGGAATAGTCTGGCAAAACTCATGCCGCTGTATCGGAGCATCTCTGTCTCGGCGGTGGGCGACGGGCGCTGCACCTCTTTCTGGCTGGACAACTGGATCGAGGGGAGGCCGCTGTGCGACCGCTTCCCCGCGCTGTTCTCCCATACCCTAGACCGCGAGGCAAGTGTCCACTCGGTCTTGGCTGGAGGGGTCCGGGGCGCGCTTGTCCCTCGTCTAAACAATGCCGGGGATCGCCAGCTTTGCCTACTCACTGATCTCCTCTCCTCGGTTCAGCTCTCTTCTGTTGCTGATCTGCGTGTGCTCACGAGGTGCAGGAAGAAGAATGGTACCCTTGACGCGGCTGCCTTCTATCGGCTGCGAAATTGGGGGCGTGTGGACGCCCCTTTCCACGACTTCGTCTGGCGGAACCATGCCCCCTCCAAAGTGCGGTTCTTTGCCTGGCTCCTTTCTCGATCCCGGGTACAGTCTAGGGCGGCGCTGCTGGCCAAGAACATCCTCACCTCGGACGAGGCTGTCTGTCCAGTCTGCAACGATCCCCTCGAAACAGGGGACCACATCTTCTTCGGCTGCAGTTTTGCTCGCAGATTCTGGTCATCTGTCGGATTCAGCTTCCCTCCAAATGAGCTCGCACCCCCCCCCCCCCCCCCCCCCCCCCCCTCCAGGATGCCGACGTCTGGCTCCACAGCCTCGGTATAGGCTAGCTTCTGTATCCTCCCTCTTGTCCACCTTGTACAACTATACGGACTTCGGGTCCTCCCATATGGAGGGTTTTTTCCCTCCCCCGGTGACCATCAAAAAAAAATTATGTGTGTACAAATTCGTACATTTGGTTGGATGGTTTATAACAAGGATATATGGTGCGGATCAAGATTTAGAAACATGCTTGGTGAGCACAGATTTGTTTCTGGTTGTTGTCGCAAGTAGTCTGTGTATATTTTGTAGCAGTGTGTGAACCATCTCCTGATTTATATCACAACACCGAGCAAGTGAACCTTACATTACATTAGAAAGCAGGAAACTCTGTAGTATGACTTCATGTAGCTAGGAGTATAAATAAGATTGCAGATATCGGCCACATTCCGCAACATAACTTGGAGCACACTTTGCCCAATAGCGTCCTACCTTACTGTGAAAACTCAAATCTGCATTCCCTACTTCAGAGTTTCTCCAATTTAAGGTTCAGGTTCAGGTTCAACCTAACTAGGACCAACCTCGACTCCTCGGTTCAGGTTCCTCGTTGCCGAGCACCTCACGTCAACGCACAGGTAACATACCTCTGAATCCTGAATCCATCTCTAGCCTCCGTGAACTATTAGCTATTGCTCTCGGTCGAGCTCCGTGAGCCGATAAAATGTGATTTGTGTCAGCATTGCTAAATCTGGTTGGATATTGGATGGAGTAGAACATCTAGGATTCTGTAGAACAGTAAGGGGTGAAGATGATTTTCTTGACCCTTTTCTTATCAAAATTTTGGTAAAATAATGTGAAGGAAATATGTGCTGGAGCAAGGTTTTGAATTTTTGTTTGATTAAAATTTCAGGACCCAACATAATTTCGGAATTTTCAGAAATTATTTCGTCCAGATTTCATAAAACTTGAACAAACTTTAACTAAATTTGAATTTCATCTGAAATTGGTCTTGACCTAGTCCAAAAATTTTGGTGGAAAATATATTTCATCTCCACGTAAATCACCGAAACTTCTTGTAGGCAACCAAGTTTTTGCGTTATCAACCAAGTTTGAGCAAAGAGATCGTAGGGCGATGAAATTTCAACAGGAGGCGCCTACCAAAGTATCAGAACATCCAAACATTGCTCATAGATTGTGTTGCATCTCATCATAGTGTGTTGGATTCTTGGGTGTGGAAAAATGAAATTAACTTAGGAAATGAAAATATATTTTATAGGGAATTTTCACTGATTAACTTGTGTCTCTTGCAGGTGAAAAAGAAAGAACTTGTCTCCGTTTTTTTTTGAGAACACGAACTTGTCTCTGTTGCAAGTTGCAAATGGACTCAACAGGCTTTAAAGAAAGTAAGGAGGATTTTGGGCCTTTCCCGAGCTAGGCGTGAGGGACCTCACGAATGGTGGGGCCGTGTTGGTCAGAACCGCCGGCGTCTCAGCAACGCGCCTCTGCGTCTCTGTCGGCGGCGACGTGCTCCGACGGCGCCCCGCCCCGCTAGCGTAGAACCAACCAATCGTAGCCCTTCGACCCCCCACCCAAAGACGGCGCCGCAGTCATCGGCCGAGCAGATCCCTACCTTGCCCGCAAATCGGTTTACCTCCTCGCTCACTGTTACAGCTTCCGTGTCTCCATTGCCTTTGCAATTCACTTCAGTTCTATGGGCCGCGAGCCGCAGTTTTATAGGTAGATTCTTGCTGATGTGTTAGGAATCTGAAATTTAGTTGGCTCCATTGCCTTTGCAATTCAATCCACCTCAGCTTTTTGACTGTCCATGGTACCATTTAAACATTTTAAGTGCCGCTTTTAACTCTCTTGCATTTTACTGATTTAGTAATCTCACATTGGTGAGGATAAGACGAGTATTTAAAATTACAACATTTGGTTGGATAGTTTAGAACAAGGATAGATGGTTTAGATTCAGTAACAGGCTTCCAGTAGTATCAAAAGCGGTACGGAATCCCCTTCCACCCATTCTCGAAAATAAAGTAAAATAGCACAGGCTTAATCCCTTCCATTTTTTCCTAATTTCTAAATGCTCTCTGTTGTTCCCGCGGAATATGAGTTAAGGATAGCCGCCAGCCTGACGCCTCCTAAGCGATCCTCTTCTGAACGACCGGCAGCGCCTTGAAGCAATAGTCATCTGCATGTAGTTAAATTCCAAGAAAATCTCATCATACAAATTGTTTCCCAAAGGGTAGAACCATAAATTGGTCATCAATCACCACTGTTAAGATGTATTAGTATTGGTCTAGGAGTCCGTATTTGTCTAGATTTATCTTCTTGTACCTCAAGTCAGTTGTACTATATATTCTGGCCTTTGGCCCTCTAGCAATACAAGATCTATTGCCCTAACATGGTATCAGAGCCGTAAGGCTTTTTTTTCTCTCTTCTCCCGCTGTCGCCACCCCGCGCCGCCGCCTCCCGCCTCCCGGCCCGACTCCCCCCCCCCGCCCCCGCCGCCCCGCCCCGCCCCCCGCCCCGCCCCCCCCCGGACCCCGCCCCCCTCACCCCCTCCCGTCCCGGCCGCCGCCGCCGCCCCCGCCCGCCTTCCCGCCCCCCCCCCCCCTCCCTTCCCCCCCTGCCTCCCGCCCGTCCCGGCCCCCCTCCCCGACCCTCCCGACCCCGCCCCCGCCCAGGCCGCAGCCGCCGCCCCGATCCCTCCCCAGATTCAAATCTGACTAGATCTGTGTTTAAAAACAAAGCATTGTCTTCCTCCTCGGGCTATGTTGCGATTCCTCGCTGCCCGGCTGAGCTTTGAACGGCGCGAATTATCCTGATTTCGCTGCCTTTATGCACGTTCATATGCGCGGTCTTCGTCTTTGGGGTGTGCTTTCTGGTGAGGTCTCCTGTCCACCGCGCCCCGTTGTGCCTCCAGTGCCTCGTGCCCCGACACCCGTTCCCCTTGCCCCCGATGCTACTCAGGCGGTCAAGGATGCAGCCCAGAGTGCTGATGATTCTGCTCGGGCTGACTATGAGCGCCAGGTTCAGGCGCATTCTGCTGCTACTACGGCCTACCGGCTGGATCTGGCCGACTACACTCAGTGGATTGATGAGGATGCTCGTGCTGCTGCTGTTCTCACTTCCAGTATTCTGCCTCAGTATGCTTCTGAGTTCATGGGTCTTCCCACTGCTGCTGCCCAGTGGGCTTTTCTTCATCAGCGCTATCAGCCATCTGGAGATGCTCTTTATCTGTCCGTGGTTCGTCAGGAGCATGAGCTTAAGCAGGGTGATTCTACCATTGATGATTTATACACTCAGAGTGCTGCTATTTGGCGTCAGCTTGACTCTCTTCGTACAGCGGTGTGTAACACCTGTCCCTGCTGTCTGATTGTGCGCGCGGATCTGGAGTTTCAGCGCGTCTTTGAGTTCTTGTCACGGCTCCGCAAGGAGTTTGAGCCACGCCGTGCCCAGCTACTTGCCCGTGGTCGTGTTCCGCTCTCTGAGGTATTGGCTGAGCTTCGTGCTGAGGAGACTCGTCTTCGTGGTGCTGGTCTTCTTGAGGTTCCGTCTGTACTTGCTGCTCATGGTCCCCCTATGCCGCCGGCTTCGTCGCGGTCTCTCGCACCGCCACTACTCTCCACTCCACCGGCCCAGGGTCAGCGTCAGTCTCAGCAGCCTCGTGGTTCTCGTCCTCCCTGTGCTCACTGTGGCAAGCCTGGCCACGACATATCTGGTTGCTGGACGAGGGATCCACGCTTACGTCAGCAGTACCTTGCTCGTCGACAGTCTAGGTCTTCAGGATCTTCTGCTGTTGTCTCTGGACCTCCTACTGGTGCTTCTGGACCTCCTGCTGGTGCTCTGTCTGATCAGGACATTATTCGTGGTCTTCGTAGTCTGCTCGCTGCTACAGGCTCCTCCTCGTCGGGTTCTGCTGGTCCTGTGACTACTTCTTCGGGCACTGCGCGACCATCATCTTCTACACAGTCAGGTACGTCATCCCCGTGGTATCTGGATTCTGGAGCTTCTTTTCATATGACTTCTGCATCTTCTATTCTTTCTGCTCTTCGCTCTCTTCTTTCTCCTGTCCATGTTACTACGGCTGATGGTACCTCTCTTCCTGTTTCCAGTCGAGGCACCCTCTCTACTTCTTCCTTCTCTGTTCCGGATGTTTCTCATGTTCCCAGTCTTACGATGAATCTTTTCTCTGCTAGTCAGCTTACTGATTCTGGTTGTAGGGTCATTCTTGACGCTGATTCTTGTGCTGTTCAGGACCGTCGTACACAGGCTCTGGTTGGAGCTGGCCCTCGGAGCATTGAGTCTCCTGGGCTCTGGGAGTTAGACTGGCTTCGCGTTCCTTCTGCCGACACTTCCTCTGCCACTTCTCCTGCGGTTGCTGCATCTGTCACTGGCTCTTTTCAGCAGTGGCATCATCGGCTGGGCCATCTTTGTGGTTCCCGTTTATCATCCTTAGTTCGTCGTGAGCTTCTGGGGCTTGTCTCAGGAGATGTATCGTCGCTTCATTCGTGTCAGGGTTGTAGGTTAGGTAAACAGATTCAGCTTCCCTATCCTACTAGTGTGTCTGTATCTCAGCGACCTTTTGATTTAGTTCATTCAGATGTGTGGGGTCCGGCTCCCTTTGCTTCAAAAGGGGGTCATCGATACTATATTTTGTTTATTGATGATTTTACACGGTACACCTGGTTATTTTTTATGCGCTCTCGCCGCGAGGTGCTTGCTATTTATCAGCGTTTTGTGGCTATGGTTCGTACCCAGTATTCCACGCCTATTCGTGTTTTTCGTGCTGACTCTGCAGGAGAGTATATCTCTCAACACCTGCGTGGTATCCTTGCTGAGCAGGGCACCCTTGCTCAGTTCTCGTGTCCTGGCGCCCATGCTCAAAATGGTGTCGCCGAGCGTAAGCATCGTCATATCCTTGAGACTACCCGTGCTATGATGATTGCTTCCTCTCTTCCGCCGCATTTCTGGGCTGAGGCTGTCGCTACGTCGACTTACCTCATTAATATTCAGCCTTCTGCTGCTCTTCAGGGTGGCATTCCTCTCGAGCGTCTCTCTGGATCCTGTCCAGACTACTCGGCTCTTCGTCTATTTGGCTGCGTTTGCTATGTCCTCCTCCCTCCACGTGAACGCACCAAACTAACCGCTCAGTCTATTGAGTGTGTTTTTCTTGGCTACAGTGATGAGCATAAGGGCTATCGCTGTTGGGACCCTGTTGGTCGTCGTATGCGCATCTCTCGTGATGTCACGTTCGATGAAACGCGTCCTTTCTATCCTCGCCCCACCTCTGGTACTTACCCAACGGATGATCTCTCTTTTCTTTTCTTTCCCGATACACCTTCCGCTGTCTCTTCTCCTTCGGCTCCTCCTTCTGCTGCGCCTCCTTCTTCGGCACCTTCCTCTCCTCCGTCTAGTTCCCCTAGTTCTCCTCGGTCTCCAGCCTCGGCTCCTTCCTCTGTGCCTCCTTCTTCCTCCTCTTCGGATGAGTCATCTTCCGCGGATGAGCTTCCTTCCTCACGACCTGTTCGTCAGCGTCGTGCTCCAGACCGTTACTCCCCTAGTCAGTATGGTCTCTCTGTAGTTTCCGAGCCGACTTCTTATCGGGATGCTGCATGTCATCCTGAATGGCAGCTTGCCATGGCTGAGGAGATTGCTGCGCTTGAGCGCACAGGCACCTGGGATCTTGTCTCTCCTCCTTCTGGTGTTCGTCCTATCACATGTAAGTGGGTCTATAAAATTAAGACCCGCTCTGATGGATCTCTTGAGCGCTATAAAGCGCGTCTTGTGGCTCGTGGTTTTCAGCAGGAACATGGTCGTGACTATGATGAGACCTTTGCTCCTGTGGCACATATGACCACTGTACGTACTCTTCTTGCTGTTGCTTCTGTCCGACGCTGGTCTGTGTCCCAGCTTGATGTTCAGAATGCTTTTCTTAATGGCAAGTTGAGTGAGGAGGTTTATATGCAACCTCCTCCTGGGTTTTCTGTTCCTGATGGGATGGTTTATCGTCTTCGACGTTCTCTTTATGGCCTGAAACAAGCCCCTCGTGCCTGGTTTGAGCGTTTTGCCTCTGTGGTGACTGCTGCTGGTTTTTCTCCTAGCTCTCATGATCCAGCGCTTTTTGTTCACACTTCTCCTCGTGGACGCACTCTTCTCCTTCTCTATGTTGATGAATATGATCATTACTGGTGATGATCCTGAGTATATTGCCTTTGTCAAGGCTCGTCTTCGTGATCAGTTTCTTATGACTGATCTTGGTCCTCTTCGCTATTTTCTTGGGATTGAGGTTTCATCCACTTCTGATGGGTTTTCTATTTCTCAGGAAAAGTATATTCAGGATCTCCTTGCTCGGGCTGCTCTTGCAGATGAGCGCACCATTGAGACTCCTATGGAGCTTCATGTTAAGCTTCGTCCTACAGATGGTGATCCTCTTCCCGATCCCACTCGTTATCGCCATCTTGTTGGGAGTCTTGTTTACCTTGCTGTCACCCGTCCTGATATCTCTTATCCTGTTCATATTTTGAGCCAGTTTGTCTCAGCTCCTACCACTGTCCACTATGGTCATCTCCTCCGTGTCCTTCGCTATCTTCGTGGCACGATTACTCGTCGCCTTTTCTTCCCTCGTTCTAGCTCTCTCCAGCTCCAGTGCTACTCGGATGCTACGTGGGCGAATGATCCTACGGATCGTCGTTCACTTTCTGCTTACTGTGTGTTTCTTGGTGGTTCGCTTGTTGCTTGGAAGACGAAGAAACAGGTAGCGGTTTCCCGTTCGAGTGTTGAAGCTGAGTTGCGGGCTATGGCTTCGGTGACTGCTGAGGTGACCTGGTTACGGTGGTTGCTTGCAGATTTTGGCGTCTCTGTTACGACGCCCACTCCACTTTTGTCAGACAGTACAGGTGCTATCAGTATTGCACGTGATCCGGTCAAGCATGAGCTGACTAAGCATATTGGTGTTGATGCGTTTTATACACGTGCTCAGGTGCAGGATCAGGTTGTTGCGCTCCATTATGTGCCTTCAGACTTGCAGTTGGCAGATTTCTTTACAAAGGCACAAACTCGCGCTCAGCATGATTTCTTACTCTCCAAACTCAGTGTTGTGGATCCACCATGAGTTTGAGGGGGGGTGTTAAGATGTATTAGTATTGGTCTAGGAGTCCGTATTTGTCTAGATTTATCTTCTTGTACCTCAAGTCAGTTGTACTATATATTCTGGCCTTTGGCCCTCTAGCAATACAAGATCTATTGCCCTAACAACCACTAAGGTGCTTGCCATCCAAGTTGGATCCTTGCCATCAATGGTGTACACAGGGCATGACTGCTCCGCGCTCTCCTGGGCGAACCTTTATTCAAGGTTCAGTTTTAGTTGTAGTTCGCATTGTATCCATGCACATTATCGTGATAGACATACTTGTCAGCACAACTGGCTATTTGACTTGGGGGGCATGCATCCCGGGAATTTCAACAGAAATAACCCAAATAAATAACAAATTCACGAAATAAACTCGGGCCACAACAAATTCACGGAACTAACCATTTTTGCAGCACCGTGAACGACGGCGCCGCACTCTGAAGCGCAACGCCACGATTCCTTACGCCGCACGGCTGCCAGCGTTGCATCGTGGGGCCCGGCCTCGTAAGTGCGGCGCCACACACGACGGCACCACACTGCTATATGCATCGCCACGGCTGGTGGCGCCGCACTTTAGATCTTGTACCAGCGCGCGCGGCCGCCCCAGCCCGACCCTCACTCAGTTTCTTACCTAGCCCACGAACAGAGAAGACAGCGGCGGCAGCGGGATTCGGCTCCTCCCTCAAATCCCTCCCTCCAAGTGGTCAAATTGGAAACTTCTCTCCGTGGATTTCGATCCCCCCAAGTGCCTAGAGGTATTCTTCCCCTTTTTCTTTGTTTTCACCCATTAAATTCTTGGTTTGTCCCATATCTTGGAAACCCTAGGTTGTTATGCAAGATGTATGGTAGATTTTGGCATAGATTGTTGAATTAGCATAGGGATTGGGTATTGTGTTAATGTTACCAATGAGTATGTATTGAGTATGTTGACCATGTTATTGTTGTTGTGATTATTTTTGGAATGTCAAGAATTGTTCATGTTCACCATGTAGACAAGGATGCCTTTTTGAGAGGTAATATAGAACCGGACCCGAATGAGCTTGACTTGGTGTTAGAGCATAGTCCCACCTACGCCGAGGTCTTGGAGCAAGTTAGGATTGAATTGAAATGGATGGATCCAAATGATATTGTTGAGTTGGAAGGAAGGCATAATGTGACTTTTGGAATGCACACCCGTTGGAAGACCATGTGTATCTTCTTCGAGCCCCATTGGGTTGCATACAAGGCGGTGGTGGCGGAGTCGCTAGACAATGCTCTTGAACTATTTGCCACTAAGAAGTTTGATAATAACTTGCACTTGGATTTGAACCGTCCTGCCTCCCCGTTGGGTTATAGGAGTCCTCCACCAATAAACCAAGAGGTATTGATTGAACCTCCATTGAGCCAAACATTGAGCCCGATTTTGAAGAACCAAGATGAAGTGTTGGAAGAGCAAAATGATGATTATTGGCACGATGAGAATGATGTTGAGCTCCACGACAACAATCTTGGAGATTTGGACAAATATATTACACAAGAGAACATGGACCGTGACATCCCGTATACTCGATGCTATGCATCGGACTCGGATGATGATGGTCCTAAAGAAGAACTTGACGAGGAGGGGTTCACGGCTAGAGAGGCGAAAATCCACGATAACATATTGGGGCGGGACCACATGGTATCTTTGTTCTGTGATGTTAGTCTCACGGATGAAGCCACGGTTGATAGCGGGAAGGGCATAGTGTTTGGACCAAGGTCAAGTTCTTACCGGGATGGTAATCAAGAGAATAATGGCTTTACTCGCGGATTGAGGTTCAAGACCTTGTTGGAATTTAAGCAATGGATAAAGGACTTCTCGGTTACGCATCATCGCCCTTACAAGGTGGTGCACTCGGACGTGAAGAAGTGTTACACGGCTAAATGCGAGGAGGATGGATGTCCTTGGATTGTGCGTGTAAGACCATTTAAGGGAGGTCCAAGTTGGCACATATCTAGTTGTGTATCAACTCACATGTGCCGAGGCCCGACGTTGGATGGCAAGGATGTGAAGCACGAGCACCGACAACTCACCTCCGAGTTTATTGCTTATAGGCTTCCCAATAACATCAAGTCATTTCCAATAATGACCATCGAGATGGTCCAAGAGTTTGTGAAATCCCTCTTTCACTACGAGGTGAAGTACGGGAAGGCATGGAATGCAAAGCAAGCCGCATTCAAGATGTTGTATGGTGATTGGGAGGAATCTTATAACCGAATCCCTCGATTGTTGTTAGCAATGGCCAATGCTAACCCGGGCATGATTCATGTGATTGAACCTTATGGGAACAAGACAAGGATAATGAACGGAAGAACCGTTTGAGTATTTGGACGTGCATTTTGGGGGTTCGAGCAATGTGTTCGGGCTTTTGAACATTGTAGGCATGTTATATCCGTTGATGGCACTTTCTTGACCGGACAATACAAGCGCACTATCTTGATTGCAATAGCTAGCGATGCCAACAACCGGTTGGTTCCTTTGGTTTTTTTGCTTTGGTTGAGGTGGAAAACAATGATAATTGGGAGTGGTTCTTCCATATTTTGAGAACCAAGGTCTTACCCGCTCAAAGGGAATTATGTGTCATCTCGGATCGTCATCAAGGAATTCTCAATGCGGTGATGTTTGACATTCCCGGACAGGTCCCATTGCATCATCGATGGTGCATGAGACATTTTGTTTCAAACTTCTATAGGGCAAGCAAGAGCAAGGACTTGTCCGATGATCTACAAGATTGTTGTCTCGCTTTCACGGAGCGCCGTTTCTCAAACTTGTACAACAAATTGTTCCACGGAGCCACATACGGCCTTCTTCCATGCACTTCGGGTTAAGCACATAGTCGTCCGGGACACCAAAGTTCCCCCTTGGACCGTATGGCTCCCAGGTCATCTGCAACATACCACACTCATGTCAAGTTCAAAGATTACACATTAATAACATAGAATTGACCACAGGCTGGGAAATTACCTGATCCATGGTTATCATGTCAAACTCGTTGGTGTACCTCCTGTACGCCACCACAGGGTCGGTTGGGAGATCTAAGACCACATCCCACTTGTAAGCCCATGTGGGGAGCAGGAGGTTGTTGCCGTCATCAACATAATGGTTGTATCTTAACAATCTCGGCCGTCCAACTAGGAAGCGTTCCCAACTCCACACCGAAAGAAGGAGCAAACAACCACCGATGCATCCGTCGGTTGCGCTCCTAAGACAGGCATCATCCAGCTGCACATGAAGTGATACACCGTTTAGTAAGAACAATATTTTTTGAGGTCATGCAAACATAGACAACTTTGTAAACAAGCGATTACCTAATGGTACAACCAAGCCAACACCACCGAACCCCAAATGAAATCTGAGTTAAAAAATGTGAGCACCTTAAGCCAATGCCACTGAGCACGATCCCCACTGCTGCCAGGAAAGAGAGTCCTCGTGATGATGTACCACACATACACACGAGCATACGTCATGACCGTGTCCTCGTCAACATTCTTGGGTAAGGTCTTAAAATTCTGTCTGATCCAACTGAAAGTGGCCCCTGCAGTGACCCTCAGTGTTTCCCCCTTCGTGTTTATAACCTCGGGTGGATCCTTCCCTATAAGGCCGACCATCTGCTCACGCCACCCCTCTAAATCTGTGCTTATGCACACATGGTTTCTCTCGATTGGGAGTGCTAGGATCATGCTCATGTCCTTCAAGGTCACCATAGTCTCACCGGTCCTAAGGTGAAATGTGTGTGTCTCCAGTCTCCATCGGTCGACAAGCGCGGTGATTGCAACGGGGTTGATCTTCGGTGTCGACCGAGTGACCATGTGGATAAAGGGGAGGATTCCTAGCTTCTCAATGTACGGAGTGTACCGCTCATCGTAAGTCACGTTCTTGGCCGACGAGACCTCGTGATACCTAAGTCGAAGAGGTACAAGCTCCTGCAAACATATAATAACCAAGGTAAGATTTACATCTCAACAAACCGGAACAATAGGAACTATCGTGTGGTTTTTTCTAGTACCTGTCTTTTCTCCGACAACTTGTAGGAACGGTGTTGAACATCGTAGTGAGGATTGAGAAGATCCATCCTACATATTTCAAATAGATAACATACGAACAATTATTCTCACATGAACATATATTCCACTTTAGCAAAACTATGCTTGCAACATTACAAATATCTCACCATAATCTATCTACAGTTGTACATTGAACAATTATTATAGCATTTATGAGGATTGCAAAATATCATTTATCATCTAACATAATTAAAGAGAAATTGCTACTATGAACCACACATACTAACATATATATATATATTGGGTTTGTATGCTAAAATAATCAACTAAAGTTCTACCATTGAATACTAAGCCATTGCTATAACTAAAGGTCAAATAAACATAAGAATGCTTCATACCAATCTCTAAATCCAATTGAAACTAGGGTTTCACCAAAATTTGAAAAAAGGAGATAAATACAAAGAAAAATTCGGATAGAACTGAGAGGATTGAGAGAAAATACCTGGGGAAGGGATTAGCAGCAAGATTCTTGGAGGAATACTCAGATCTGGCAGTTTTTGTAGAGGGGGATCACATGGAGTCGCCACCACAGCCGCCGCCGCCTCTCTGTTCGTGTTCGTGGATGGGGAAACTGGCCTCTGGGTCGGGCTGGGCGTCCGCGCGCGCTGGTACAAGACCTAAAGTGCGGGGCCACCAGTCGTGGCGTTGTATATAGTAGTGCGGCGCCGTCGTGTGTGGCGCCGCACTTACGAGGCCAGGCCCCATGACGCCACGCTGGCAGCCGTGCGACGCCAAGAATCGTGGCGTTGCGTTTCAGAGTGCGGCGCCGTCGTTCACGGCGCTGCACAAAGGGTTAGTTCCGTGAATTTGTTGTGGCCCAAGTTTATTTCATGAATTTGTTATTTATTTGGGTTATTTATGTTCAAATTCCCCATGCATCCCACTTGTTTTTTCAACCAGCTGCACGAGAAAAACAACTCGATAAAGACATTCTAGGCTATCGAGCACAACTGTTTGTTTTTTGCAATGCGTATTTGGTATAATGTTTCTAGCATAGTGTGAATCATTTTCTTATTTATATAGAAAAACTAAGCAAGTCAACCTCCCGTTGCCTTAGGGAGCAGGAAACACTGTAGTAGGACTCATGTAGGATTCCATAAATATGATTACATAAATCAGCCACATTCCGCAACATAACTAGTAGGAGTACATTTTGGCCCCAATAGCATCCTACCTTACCGTGAGCAACGGCAGTGCAAGTGAAAACTCAAATCTGGATGCCCTACTTCAGAGTTTTTTCCATTTGGGTGGCTTGAAATACACAAAAGTTTTTCAATTAGCACGAAGATTGGACAGCCAACAGACAGCCTTGCAACCATTCATCTTTATCTTTTATAACCTGCAGCTAGCTAGCCACAAGCAAAGAATTGATTTCTGTCTTTAGTGAAAGCAAAAAGAATCAAAGGAGGAAATCAAAGCAAAAGGAAACGATACTACCACTTCCTTTTATTCTGTATATGGCAGTTGTGCAGCACGAAGGACCCCAAATATTTCCGTGCTGCATGCTAGTTGTCCCTATTGCTCTCTAATCCGGATATCTGGTAGTGGCACCTGAACAATCTATTTGGATTCTCTTGAGCTACATACCCTAGGTAGTTCCAATTGTTCATCTTAACCAAGGTATGAAACTAGCTCACCTCAGATGTGCTAGATATGTCTGCCTGCCTTTTCAAATTTATTATATGAGCTAGCTTTATTTATCCCTATTGTTTTCTATCGGTGTATACAGAAAGTCTGGAAAATGTCGAAGAGCTGACTGGATCTTAAGCCCAAACTGGAATTAATCTAGAGGTTATAGATCAACGGATCCAACCAATTCATTATGCGAAAAGAGGTATTTTTTACACATACTCAACTTTTATTCCATTCTGCATGTTATATATATACATCCGTTTGAGCCTCGTTTGCAAAATATTTAATTTTGGTAGATTTCGGAGTGGAGTTTTATATATTTCAGCATTCAACACGTTCACTAGTTAATTTGGATCATGTATGAGTATTTTTGTACATTATTAGGGATGCTCAGTTCATGGAGTTTAAGGAACGGTTAGGCATGCATCGTATTATTGCCATAACTCCAATACCATCGGTTGACTTGTTGCGTGTTGTATTCTAGTATCAATTACCTTGTTTGAACATTGAACTCATTCTCTCTTCACCGCCACACACACATGCAGGTTATCAGTGTGGACACCATTGATGCTGCCGTCCAAAGTATTCTCGATGAGCTTGGGGCGGACACTAGAAGAAGTAGCAACAGAGAGACTGCCATCTACTTTGATGGCTGGAACGGGCTTGGGGCATCTGCCGTCCTACAAGTCGTAGCCGAACGCCTTGCAGTACCAAATGAGCTGTCGTTGCGGGCTGCAGGGCTGGAGTTTCAGAAAATCATACACATAGATTGCTCAAAGTGGGAGAGCAGAAGAGCTATGCAGAGGAAAATCGCAGAGCAGCTGAAGCTTACCGCTTCGGTGATGGAGATGTTTGACAAACAAGACGATGAGGATGATTTCAACGGATTAGACCAGGGTTCCCGTGTTGAGATAGACCAAGTTTCAACAGACATCTATCAAACCATACAGAATAGCAGATTCCTGCTGATCCTACACAATGGAGGCAATGAGGAGATCGATATATTCAATTTTGGTCTTTCTCTATATGAATATGCCAATAGCAAGCTGTTATGGACTTTCAGAGGGAGGTTTCGTCTTGACCCCAAGGTGATAGACAATGTAAAGAATAGCACAACAACGCATGTTAGTCTTTCAGCTTCCAGATATGCACGAGATCCTCAGGAGCTTTGGTCATATCTAGTGCGCCATGAGGCTGCACAAGTTCCTTGGAAAAAGAGTGGACATGCCATCGTCGATTCAGTGATTGCTGCTGAGTGTATTTCGTATATGCTGAAACAGTCCTGGATTGGCTCTCACATCATTGACTACAACTGGGATATCCATGCCAGTAACTATTGGATATGTGATGGCATCATTACACTTGCAGATATTGACCAAGCATGGCAAGTTGGTAACGCTCTCAAGCACGAGATGCATCTGTTGTTGGACATTAACAAACAGCTTAACAATGATGAGTCAGGACTTATCACTTTCAGCTCTCAGATGGCAAGCTCCGATGAGCTCATGCCATACTGGATGTCAACAACAACTTGTGGATTTGTACCGAGCCCCTATGGTGCTATTCTTGAAAACATGTTTCAACAATCGCATAGGATCAGAGTGCTCAAGATCTCAAGGTGTGCCTTCAGTTTCTCATCGCCTCCTTTCCTCTATTGCCACAACCTAAGATTCCTATGTCTTGAGCACTGCCAAGACCTCCAAACAAGAACAAGCACCACCCATCATTGCCAGTCAGATGTGGAAAAACAGGACAAGGAGTTCGACAACAGCCCCACAATGTCGTGGGAATGCTTCCAAAGCTTGTGGGTACTTGATGTGCGCTACACAGATTGGGATCATATCTTGTCTGCACAAGTGATGGATCTCATGTGCCAGCTCAGAGAGTTAAACGTGGTTGGAGCTAGGAACTGGGACATGAGCCATTTACGGGGATGTTTGGGAAACATTCGCAAGCTTCGTGTAACAAAGTCCACGTGCTTCTTCAACAACGATGTGTTCTCAGAGATGGAAAGCATGGAGCTTCTTGATTTTTCAGGAAATACCATCAGACAAGGCATGACAAGATTACGTGTGTCAGTTAGCAACAGTAGGCTGAAGACAGTCATTATCGATGGATGTGATGGGTTAAAAAGTATCTCATTTAGGTATTGCAAAGAACTGAAGAATCTATTCTTGAAACGATTGTTGGGGATTCTCGAGGAGCTAGATCTCTCAGGCACCAAAGTAAAAACCCTCGACCTAGGAGGAGTGCAATCCACACTTCCCAAGCGGATCATCCTGCTGGGCTGCGAGAAGCTCCGTGCAATATTGTGGCCAAAGGGTTTAACACGGCCGGATGTGCTGCGAATTGACACCACCTCAACATCAATATCAGCTAATGGAGGGGGAGCACTAGGTGTACATCCACATGCCGATCGATCCCTCCAGCAGCAGAAAGAAGAAAAGTATAAGAATGGATGGCAGATTTCTCTTATGGATGCAAGACTACTTAGGTCGCTTTCTCCAGTAAGAGGTTATTTAGAGAGGGAAGCCGCCTTACATATTGATATCTACTCTCCAGCTATTCTTGCTGGTAGTAACTTCCAAGGAACAAGAAGCGACGACATAGTGCAAGTCCAACAGCGTGCAAGTACTGTAATGGACTCTGAGTATAGAGACATTTTGAAGAACGGCCCAGTTGAAGTGATGATGATGTGGGAGTGCCCTGAGATACGACGTAGATGGTGGCGCGCACACACAACATGTATCATAAAGGTGATCACGCATGGGCAGTCCACTAACCACTTGGAGGATGCTACAAGTGGTAGTACTAGTGCATTATTATTGCCTTCTTTCATATGTGAAACCACTAACTCGCTACATGTGTATGATAACTCGTCCATCACTAGTATCCCTGAACCTCCCAAAGGATCAGGATGGAAATTTCTAGTATGGTGCCGGGTCGAGCGGTGCCCCAAGTTACACACAGTCTTCACCCGTGGCACTAATGTGTACAGCTTTGAAAGACTACAGACTTTGTGGGCGTCCCAGCTCCTCTCTGCATGCTGCATCTGGGACAAGCCATATGGTTATTTTAATAGCCTGGACTTCTTGCACCTGGACCACTGCCCAAGGCTGGTACATGTGCTCCCTATGTCCACACAGCAGGCAGAAAGAGGCTTTCGGTCGCTGGTGACCATCGAGATAGTGTATTGTGGTGAACTCAAGGAGATATTCCATTTTAACCCTGATCTTCAAGAGAATGATAAAGTTACAGAATTTCCCAATCTGAGGCACATCCACCTGCATGAGCTCCCCAAGATGCAGTGCATCTGTGGGCGCATGATGCTTGCGCCTGAACTCGAGACTATCAAGATCAGGGGCTGCTGGAGCCTTAGGCGTCTACCGGCGGTCGGGGACAATACCAAGCCACCCAAGGTGGACTGCGAGAAGGAATGGTGGGACAACCTGGAGTGGGATGGGCTGAAGGAGAACCACCACCCTTCCCTCTACGAGCCGGGTCACTCGCTGTACTACAAGGCCCAGTTGTCCAGTGACAGCGTACTCAGGTTAGGCATACATATATCTCCATCTGTCCTTAATCTGCGAATAGACTTATTTTTATGCTGAAATCAATTTCTTGCTTTATTTTTCTAGAACAAAAACCTTGCAACACTACCGTATGTGGTGCCAGCATGTATTGTTAATCAACCCTACAATTTCTGGTTTTTTACATTACAGGTAATGCACTCTATACATGAAATCATCACGGGCAGCGCTCAACCTGCCAGCACGTACGCCATCATGCCGACCTAGATAACTGAAGCTTTCCTTTCCCGTCGAGTGTATGTTGCTTGCCCTGCTTTCTCCTTCATTGGGTGTGGATTCTCTACATTTGCGGTGCTATGGTCAGTGAAATTTCCAATTTGGTTTGATTTGATTTGATTTGATCTGGTTTGGTTTGATCATCCTTGCTCGATCCATCAAAGTACTGGTCATCTAGTTGCATAGATGGTGGTACAATCTCTCGAGAAAAAGGGAAATAAATCAGAGCGGACTTCGGCAGATACAACATGAGCCCCTGGTTGCTCACGTTGCTGCTGTGCTCCTTCTCCGTGTGTATGGTGTTTTTTGTCATGGTATGAATTGTCAGCTTTGGACTGACTGTAATTTCTAAGCATAACAATGATGGTGATGATTTGTGTAAGTGGTGTTTGTTTGTTGTGGTGTGAATGCCTGGCTATCTACTGATTGCAATTTGTAAGCATAAATGATAATGCTGATGATTTTGTGTGCGATTTGTGCAACACTTCGAGTCTGGTTAATTTTTTTTTGCCAAGGTTCCTACCTGGGACTGAGAGCATGGATTAAGTAGGATAGCATTATATAATGCAATCCACAATAGGTAGGAGGCTGTTTGTTGATGTATTTAGCATCATATTCATTGTTCGAAATGATAGCTTAACTATTGAAAATATAAGCAATAATTCATATGATTTAATCTAAATAATAAACTGATAAAATATGATCATACAGATAGTACCAAAACTAATCATGCAGATCAACAAAATAGATGAACAGATTACATCTAAATAAGATAAACTATCACATCTACACCGAACGCTAGAATAAGAAACTCTAGCAGAATCTAAAATAAGAAGTTCAGTATTACGTACGGTAGAGTAGCGGCAGCAGCAGCAGTAGTTGCAGCGGTAGCAGCGTCGTCAGCCATATCGTCGATGTAGAGGCTGCCGATGTCTGAGAAAAAGTCCTCGTCGGGGAAGCAGTCGTCGAAAGACGTTGTGAAAGCCAGTAGTCGCGTTTGAGCGCGCCCCAAAAACCTGATCGCCCCTCACCCGTACAGGTTCACAAGAGGCGGGGTTCCGGAGGCCTACTGTCCCGATCTGCGGTGCACGCCGCAAGCCGGGATGGGGAAGACGAAGGCGGCTGCGCAATAGACTGGAAGGAGACGCGTGTGGTAAGCGATGCTGATTAGGGTAAGCGCGAAGATTTATATAGAGCAGGTCAGGGAGATCGTGGGACTCAGCCCACGTCCGAGTTGGTAATAGTCCACGTCCCATAAAGACCGGAAACGGTTGATTCATTAACGCGTCCGTTAATAACTCGTAATTAATCCATGATTAATTTTCCCAACTAGCAAAAATAAATCTCGGCTCGGCGAGATTCCCGCAACCCGCGGCGCGCGCGCGCGTCGTGACGAGGCGAGGCATGGCGAGGCGAGGCGGGCGGCGTCGGAGGAGGAGTGCGCGAGAGCTGCTCTTCTTCTCACACCTTAGTGAGTGGTGGAACAGGCTAGTATATAAGGAGGTGTAACTCTCACTCAACTAGTAGTATGTGACTAAACTTTGACACTACTTGCACAGACATATGCTGCCATGCACAAAAGGCCAAAGAGAATTCCAGAACTTG
Source organism: Avena eriantha (assembly GCA_910589775.1). Classification (NCBI taxonomy): domain Eukaryota; kingdom Viridiplantae; phylum Streptophyta; class Magnoliopsida; order Poales; family Poaceae; genus Avena; species Avena eriantha. The sequence continues at coordinate 19,085 of CAJUXJ010001877.1, read as the reverse complement.
TCTAATGGGCCAACAACCCAAAACTCACCAAATTCCAACAATCCCCCACAAAGTCTCATTGGCACATCACCTCATTTCCATTCCAGAATATTGTTTTATATACCGTTGTGTAGTGGAGACTGTTAAGTTGAACTTCCACGTTAAACTTCATGCTACACTAGAGAGCAACTTGAATAGCGGACTATGCCTTGAACTACAAGTTTTCTGCACACTAGTTTCACACAAAATCTAGACCGGTACAGGGCTGCCGCAGGGGTTCCCCGCGGTTTGGAGCTTATGCGTCATACTCCAGGGCCTTTCATGAGTTTATTAGAGAGCACCCGACTCTCACGGACTGCGACGTTTAACACTCAAACTCATATAGGTATGTTCCTCAATAGATGTTCTACAGGACAACATCTCTGCTTCGAAAAACCACTTGGAACATATTAAGATAAATATCAACCTGCCATGCAGAATAAGAGAGTATTGCATCTTTATGGAGATGTAAATATAATATGGGCATACTCTCCTCTCAGCTGATCAACAGCTTGTCTCCCAGCTCTAATTCACGAGATCTCTGATCACATAGAGTGGGTTGCCACTGTGAACAACTCATTGTGTGGGTCTCAAACCCATCTCCCTCGATGCATTATCTATCACATTACGTGATAGGCCCTTTGTGAAGGGATCTACCAAGTTTTTAGATGTTTGGATATAATCCAACGCAATAACTCCGGAGTTTCTCAGTTTTCTGACAGATTTCAATCTCCTCTTCACATGTCTTGATGACTTCATATTATCCTTAGAACTGTTTACTTTGACGATCACAGTTTGATTATCATAGTTCATCGGGATGGCGGATATTGATTTTTGAACCACAGGTAAGTCCATCAAAAGCTCACGAAGCCACTCTGCTTCAACAGTGGTTGTGTCTAATGCTGTGAGTTCTGTTTCCATAGTTGACCTCGTTAAGATGGTCTGCTTGCAAGACTTCCAGGAAATAGCGCCACCACCAAGTGTAAACAAATAACTACTTGTGGCCTTAATCTCATCAGCATCAGATATCCAATTTGAATCACTATAACCCTCAAGTACCTGTGGATACCCAGTATAGTGAATACCATAAATCGCAGTGCCTTTCAAATAGCGCAAAACTCTCTCAAGAACATGCCAATGATCATCTCTAGGATTTGACACAAATCGACTCAGTTTGCTTACAACAAAGGAGATGTCAGGCCTCATAGCGCTGGCTAAATACATGAGCGAGCCAATGATTTGAGAATATCTCAATTGATCTTTAGCATTCCTTTGATTCTTTCGAAGTAGCACACTCGGATCATAAGGGGTTGGAGAAGATTTGCAGTCGCTATACCCAAAGCGGCTCAATATCTTTTCCACATAGTGGGACTCAAGCAGTGTAATCCCACCATTGTCATTCTTTAGTAGCTTGATGTTTAAGATTACATCAGCCACTCCCAAGTCCTTCATCTCAAAGCAGCGAGATAGGAACTCTTTGACCTCCTCAATAACAGTAAGGTTGGTTCCGAATATCAATATGTTATCGACATAGAGACACATAATAACTCCCTCGCCCCCACCATGGCGATAGTACACACACTTATCGGCTTCGTTTACAACAAAGTCTTCAACGGTTAAAGTTCTTTCAAACTTCTCATGCCACTGCTTAGGAGCTTGCTTAAGACCATATAACGACTTCACTAACTTACAAACCTTTCCTTCTTGACCATCTACTACAAATCCATCGGGCTGCTCCATATAAATTTCCTCATCTAGCTCTCCATTTAGAAAAGCTGTCTTAACATCCATTTGATGAACAAGAAGACCATGTGAGGCAGCCAAGGATAGTAGTACTCGAATAGTGGTCAATCTAGCAACAGGTGAGTAGGTATCGAAGAAGTCTTCACCTTCTTTCTAGGTATAACCCTTGGCAACAAGATGTGCCTTGTACTTTTCAATAGTACCATCAGGTCTAAGCTTTTTCTTGAACACCCACTTACATCCTACAGGTTTACACCCATAAGGACAATCAGTGACCTCCCAAGTTACATTAGTTAAGATGGAATCCATCTCACTACGGACAGCTTCTTTCCAGTAGTCAGCATCTTGAGATGCGTAAGCTTCTGAAATAGAGGTGGGAGTATCATCCACAAGGTACACAATGAAATCATCACCAAAAGACTTTGCAATCCTTTGTCTCTTGCTCCTTTTAGGAGCTTCATTGTCGTCCTCCATAGGATCATCATAGTGTTCTATCAGCATAGTGGGTTCAGGAATTATAACAAATTCCTGACAAGATGAACTAGTAATCTCCTGAGTTGATGAGCTTGACATACCTTTCATGGGAAATATGTCCTCAAAGAAAGTCGCATCATTCGACTCCATAATAGTACCAATATGCATGTCGGATACCTCAGATTTTACTATCAAAAATCTATAGCCAATGCTATGAAAAGCATATCCCAGAAAAACACAATCCACGGTTTTTGGTCCAAGCTTTTGCTTCTTGGGTATTGGAATATTGACTTTCGCCAAACATCCCCATGTTCGTAAGTAAGAGAGTTTAAGCCTTTTCTTCTCCCATTCCTCAAATGGAGTCATGGTTTTATCCTTTACAGGAACACGGTTTAGGACATGACACGCAGTCATTAGCGCCTCCCCCCACCATTCCTTGGAAAGATCCGATGTATCTAACATGGCGTTAACCAAATCAGTTAGAGTGCGGTTCTTTCTTTCGGCCATCCCATTTGACTGAGGTGAGTAGGGAGGCGTCCTCTCATGAATAATACCATGTTCCGTACAGAATGTATCAAATTCATTTGAAAAGTACTCTCCATCACGATCCGACCTTAACCGCTTGATTTTAAGATCAAGTTGGTTTTCTGCTTCAGCTTTATAGTTTTTGAAGTAACTCAAAGCCTCATCTTTAGATTTCAGAAGATAAACATAGCAGTATCTAGTGGAGTCATCAATCAACGTCATAAAGTATCTTTTTCCACCTCGTGTCAACACACCATTCATCTCACAAAGATCTGAATGTATAAGTTCTAGAGGTGCTAAGTGTCTCGGTTCCGCAGCCGTATGAGACTTGCGGGGTTGCTTTACTTGCACACAAACTTGGCGCTTAGAACCTTTGACAGTGGTAAATTTCGGAATTAAACTCATATTGGCTAGCCGCGTCATGCAACCAAAGTTAATATGCCAAAGTCGTGAATGCCAAATATTGGACTCATTATCATTGCAAACATGATTAATAACTTTAGTACATGAGTCTGAAAAAGATAAGCGGAACAGACCTCCGCACTCATAACCCTTTCCAACAAATTGTACATACTTAGAGATTACAACTTTATTGGACTCAAACACCAAGTTAAGACCATCTCGACATAGGAGCGATCCACTGACGAGATTCTTATTGATGGACGGAACGTGCTGCACATTCTTCAGCTGTACGGACTTCCCCGAAGTAAACTTTAGATTTACCATACCAACACCATGAACAGAAGCACGTGAGCTGTTTCCCATCAGCACGGACGAAGTCCTTGCAACCTGATAAGAAGAGAACATGGATATATCAGAACATACATGTGTATTAGCACCCGTGTCAATGCACTAATCAGGAGAATGACACATTGAAAGGATAGAAGGTAAAATACTGTACCCAACGTCCTTCATCTCAGTATCGCTAATAACAACATTAGCGGTCTTGCCGCCGTTCCCATGTTGCCGCTTGTCAAAGCGATTAGGGCAGGTAGTAGCCCAATGATCAGGATCACCACAGTCGTGGCAAGAGCCTTTCTTCTTATCATTCTTCCTCTTAAAGTTGGTGGAGTGAGTGGCCTTGTTCTTGCCATCAAACTTCCCTTTACCATCAGACTTGTGCTTATTCTTGAACTTGTGGGATTTGAAGTTTTTCTTCTGTACCAAATTGGCACTAGAAGCTCCCTCAAAACCTCGAGCACGTGTGTCCTTTGCTCTCGCCTTCTCTTCCACATGAAGAGACCCAATGAGATCCGTAACGGAAAACTCTTGTCTCTTATGTTTCAGAGAAGTAGCAAAACTCCTCCACATGGGAGGAAGCTTGGCAATAATGCCTCCGGCCACAAACTTGTCCGGTAAGGTACACTTGAACTGCTCGAGTTCATTGGCAAGTGATTGTATCTCATGAGCTTGCTCAACGACGGAGCACTCATCAAACATCTTGTAGTCATAGAATTGCCCCATGACATACAACTCAGTGCCAGCGTCCGCGACCCCAAACTTGGCCTTGAGCGCATCCCACGCGTCTTTGCCATTATCAAATGACATATATGGGTCAACAATGTTGCTCCCAAGAATACTGAACAGAGCCGCCATAAACATATTATCGGCTTTCTTAAAGGCCGCTTCCTGCTCAGCAGAAAGATCTCCTTCAGGTTTCCAAGAGTGGCGCTATAGCAGTTTAGGTTTTTAAACCATAGAATTTCTCTCGCGCGCCATCTCTTATAGTGCATAGCATCAAACGAAGGAGGCCTAGTACCCGCGGCTACACCAGTAGAATTCAGTTGCCTATATCAGGTTTTTGGAGTGTTGTAAATATAAGCAATAATCCATATGATTTAATCCGAATAATAATATGATAAAATATGATCATACACATAGTACCAAAACTAATCATGCAGATCAACAAAGTAGATGAACAGATTACATCTAAATAAGATAAACATATCACATCTACACCGAACGCTAGAATAAGGAACTCTAGTAGAATCTGGGTTCTAGGGAGATTTACAACGATAGTAACACATGATACATGTTTGAGAGATATGACCAAAAACTCGTTGTATTCGCGCTTTATGGCCATTTTCATGAGCTATTACCCACAGTTTTGGGGTTCCAGGGCGATTTACAATGACAGTAAGACTCGATACAATTTTGAGAGATATGCCCAAAAACTCGTCATATTCGCGTTTTATGGCCGTTTTCAAGAGCTATTGCCTTTAGTTTTGGGGTTCTAGGACGATTTACAACGACAGTAAGACCCGATACAAGTTTGAGAGATATGACCAAAACCTCGCCGTATTCGCGTTTTATGGCCGTTTTCATGAGCTATTGCCGACTGTTTTGGGGTTCTAGGGCGATTTACAATGACAGTAAGACCCGATAAAAGATTGAGAGATATGATCAAAAACTCGTCGTTTTCGTGTTTTACGGCCGTTTTCATGAGATATTACTCACAGTTTTGGGATTCTAGGGCGATGTACAACAAAAGTAAGACCTGATACAAGTTTGAGAGATATGACCAAAAACTTGTCGTTTTCGTGTTTTATGGCCGTTTTCATGAGCTATTTCCCACGGTTTGGGGTTCCAGGGTTACAACGACCGTAAGACCCGATACAAGTTTGAGATATATGACCAAAAACTTGTTGTAATCGCGTTTTATGGCCGTTTTCATGAGCTATGGCTCACAGTTTTGGGGTTCTAGGACGATTTACAATGACCGGAAGACCAAATACAAGTTTGAGAGATATGACCAAAAACTCGTCGTTTTCGTGTTTTATGGCCGTTTTGATGAGCTATTGCTCACGGTTTTGGGGTTCTAGGGCGATTTACAACGACAGTAAGACCCGATACAAGTTTAATAGATATGACAAAAAACTCATTGTATTCGCATTTTATGGCCGTTTTCATGAGCACCACAATTTTGGGGTTCTAGGGCGATTTGCAACGACAGTAATACCCGATACATGTTTGAGAGATATGACAAACAACTCATCGTTTTCGTGTTTTGTGGCCGTTTTCATGAGCTATTGCCTAGAGTTTTGGGATTCTAGGGCGATTTACAACGATTGTAAGACCTGATACATGTTTGAGAGATATGACCAAAAACTAGTCGTATTCGCGCTCTATGGCCATTTTCATGACCTATTACCAATAGTTTTGGGGTTCTAGGTCGATTTACAACGAAAGTAAAACCCGATAAAAGTTTGAGAGATATGACCAAAACCTCGTCGTATTCGTGTTTTATGGCCGTTTTCATGAGCTATTACCCACAATTTTGGGGTTCTAGGGCAATTTACAACGACAGTAAGACCTGATACATGTTTGAGAGATATGAACAAAAACTCGTTGTTTTCGTGTTTTATGGCCGTTTTCATGAGCTGTTGCCCACACTTTTGGGGTTCTAGGGCGATTTACAACGATAGTAAGACCCGATACAAGTTTGAGAGATATGATGAAAAACTCGTCGTCTTCGTGTTTTATGGCCGTTTTCATGAGCTACTGCTCACGATTTTGGGGTTCTAGGGCGATTTATAATGACCGTAAGACCTGATACAAGTTTGAGAGATATGACCAAAAACTCGCCGTATTCGTGTTTTATGGCCGTTTTCATGAGCTATTGCCCCCAGTTTTGGGGTTCTAGGGCGATTTACAATGACCGTAATACCTGATACAAGTTTGAGAGATATGACCAAAACCTCGTCGTATTCGTGTTTTATGGCCGTTTTCATGAGCTATTACCCACAATTTTGGGATTCTAGGTCAATTTGCAACGATAGTAAGACCTGATACATGTTTGAGAGATATGACCAAAAACTCGTCGTTTTCGTATTTTATGGCCGTTTTTCGTGAGCTCACGGTTTTGGGGTTCTAGGGCAATTTACAACGACAGTAAGACCCAATACATGTTTGAGAGATATGACCAAAAACTCGTCGTTTTCGTGTTTTGTGGCCGTTTTCATGAGCTATTGCCCAGAGTTTTGGGGTTTTAGGGCGATTTACAACGACCGTAAGACCCGTACATGTTTGAGAGATATGACCAAAAACTCGTCGTATTCGTGTTTTATAGCCGTTTTCATGAGCTATTGCCCACAGTTTTGGGGTTCCAGGGCTATTTACAATGACCGTAATACCCGATACAAGTTTGAGAGATATGACCAAAAACTCGTCGTATTCGCGCTTTATGGTCGTTTTCAAGAGCTATTGCCTACAGTTTTGGGGTTCCAGGGCGATTTACAATGACCGTAAGACCCGATACAAGTTTGATATGACCAAAAACTCGTCGTATTCGTGCTTTATAGCTGTTTTCATGAGCTATTGCCCATGGTTGGGGTTATAGGGCGATTTACAATGACAGTAAGACCCGATACATGTTTGAGAGATATGACCAAAAACTCGTCGTATTCGTGTTTTATGGCCGGTTTCATGAGCTATTACCCATAGGGGTTCTAGGGAGATTTACAATGAAAGTAAGACCCGATACATGTTTGAGACATATGACCAAAAAGTCGTCGTATTCGCGCTTTATGGCCGTTTTCATGAGCTATTACCCACTGTTTTGGGGTTCCAGGGCGATTTACAACGACAGTAAGACCTGATAAAAGTTTGAGAGATATGAAAAAAAACTCGTCGTTTTCGTATTTTATGGCCGTTTTCATGAGCTATTGCTCACAATTTTGGGGTTCTAGAGCGATTTACAACGACAGTAAGAACCTATACATGTTTGAGAGATATGACCAAAAACTTTTCGTTTTCGTGTTTTATGGCCGTTTTCAGGAGCTATTGCCCACGGTTTTGGGGTTCCAGGGCGATTTACAACGATCGTAAGACCCGATACAAGTTTGAGAGATATGAACAAAAACTCATTGTATTCGCATTTTATGGCCGTTTTCATGAGCTATTGCTCACAGTTTTGGGGTTCTAGGATGATTTATAATGACCGGAAGACCCAATACAAGTTTGAGAGATATGACCAAAAACTCGTCGTATTCGAGTTTTTTGGCCGTTTTCAAGAGCTATTGCTCATGGTTTTGGGGTTCCAGGGCGATTTACAATGACCGTAAAACCCGATACAAGTTTGAGAGATATGACCAAAAACTCGTCGTATTCGAGCTTATGGCCGTTTTCATGAGCTATTGCCCATGGTTGGGGTTATAGGGCGATTTACAACGACAGTAAGACCCGATACATGTTTGAGAGATATGACCAAAAACTCGTCGTATTCGTGTTTTATGGACGTTTTCATGAGCTATTGCCACAGGGGTTCTAGGGAGATTTACAACGAAACTAAGACCCGATACATGTTTGAGAGATATGACCAAAAACTCGTCGTATTCACGCTATATGGGCATTTTCATGAGATATTACCCACAGTGTTGGGGTTCCAGGGCGATTGCCAATGACAGTAAGACTCGATACAAGTTTGAGAGATATGGCCAAAAACTCGTCGTATTCGCGCTTTATGGCCGTTTTCAAGAGCCATTGCCTACAGTTTTCGGGTTCTAGGGCGATTTACAACGATAGTAAGACCCGATACAAGTTTGAGAGATATGACCAAAAACTAGCCATATTCGCGTTTTATGGCCGTTTTCATGAGCTATTGCCCACTGTTTTGGGGTTCTATGGCGATTTACAACGATAGTAAGACCCGATAAAAGTTTGACAGATATGATAAAAAACTCGTCGTTTTCGTGTTTTATTGCCGTTTTCATGAGCTATTGCCTATAGTTTTGGGGTTCTAGGGCGATGTACTACAACACTAAGACCCAACACAAGTTTGAGAGATATGACCAAAAACTCATCGTATTCGCGTATTATGGCCGTTTTCATGAGCTATTACCCACTGTTTTGGGGTTCCAGGGCGATTTACAACGACAGTAAGACCCGATACATGTTTGAGAGATATGACTAAAAACTCATCGTATTCGTGTTTTGTGGCCGTTTTCATGACCTATTGCCCACAGTTTTGGGGTTCCAGGGTGATTTACAATGACTGTAAGACCCGATACAAGTTTGAGAGATATGACTAAAAACTCGTTGTATTCGCGCTTTATGGTCATATTCAAGAGCTATTGCCTACAGTTTTGGGGTTCCAGGGCGATTTACAATGACCGTAAGACCCGATACAAGTTTGATAGATCTGACCAAAAACTTGTCGTATTCGCGCTTTATAGCCGTTTTCATGAGCTATTCCCCATGGTTGGGGTTATAGGGCGATTTACAATGATAGTAAGACCCGATACAAGTTTGAGAGATATGACCAAAAACTCGCCGTATTCGCGTTGTATGGCCGTTTTCATGAGCTATTGTCCCCAGTTTTGGGGTTCCAGGGCAATTTATAATGACCGTAAGACCTGATACAAGTTTGAGAGATATGCCCAGAAACTCGTTGTATTCGTGCTTTATGGCTGTTTTCATGAGCTATTGCCCACAGTTTTGGGGTTATAGGGCGATTTCCAACGACAGTAAGACCCGACCCAAGTTTGAGAGATATGACCAAAAACTCGCTGTATTCGCGTTTTATGGCCGTTTTCATGAGCTATTGCCCCCAGTTTTGGGGTTCCAGGGCAATTTATAATGACCGTAAGACCTGATACAAGTTTGAAAGATGTGCCCAAAAACTCGTTGTATTCGTGCTTTATGGCCATTTTCATGAGCTATTGCTCACAGTTTTGGGGTTCTAGGGCGATTTACAATGACCAGAAGACCCAATACAAGTTTGAGAGATATGCCCAAAAACTTGTCATTTTCATGTTTTATGGCCGTTTTCATGAGCTATTGCTCACGGTTTTCGGGTTCTAGGGCGATTTACAACGACAGTAAGACCCGATACAAGTTTGAGAGATATGACCAAAAACTCGTTGTATTTGCGTTTTATGGCCGTTTTCATGAGCTATTGCTCACAGTTTTGGGGTTCTAGGATGATTTATAATGACCGGAAGACCCAATACAAGTTTGAGAGATATGACCAAAAACTCGTCGTATTCGAGTTTTTTGGCCGTTTTCAAGAGCTATTGCTCATGGTTTTGGGGTTCCAGGGCGATTTACAATGACCGTAAAACCCGATACAAGTTTGGGAGATATGACCAAAAACTCGTCGTATTCGAGCTTATGGCCGTTTTCATGAGCTATTGCCCATGGTTGGGGTTATAGGGCGATTTACAACGACAGTAAGACCCGATACATGTTTGAGAGATATGACCAAAAACTCGTCGTATTCGTGTTTTATGGACGTTTTCATGAGCTATTGCCACAGGGGTTCTAGGGAGATTTACAACGAAACTAAGACCCGATACATGTTTGAGAGATATGACCAAAAACTCGTCGTATTCACGCTATATGGGCATTTTCATGAGATATTACCCACAGTGTTGGGGTTCCAGGGCGATTGCCAATGACAGTAAGACTCGATACAAGTTTGAGAGATATGGCCAAAAACTCGTCGTATTCGCGCTTTATGGCCGTTTTCAAGAGCCATTGCCTACAGTTTTCGGGTTCTAGGGCGATTTACAACGATAGTAAGACCCGATACAAGTTTGAGAGATATGACCAAAAACTAGCCATATTCGCGTTTTATGGCCGTTTTCATGAGCTATTGCCCACTGTTTTGGGGTTCTATGGCGATTTACAACGATAGTAAGACCCGATAAAAGTTTGACAGATATGATAAAAAACTCGTCGTTTTCGTGTTTTATTGCCGTTTTCATGAGCTATTGCCTACAGTTTTGGGGTTCTAGGGCGATGTACTACAACACTAAGACCCAACACAAGTTTGAGAGATATGACCAAAAACTCATCGTATTCGCGTATTATGGCCGTTTTCATGAGCTATTACCCACTGTTTTGGGGTTCCAGGGCGATTTACAACGACAGTAAGACCCGATACATGTTTGAGAGATATGACTAAAAACTCATCGTATTCGTGTTTTGTGGCCGTTTTCATGACCTATTGCCCACAGTTTTGGGGTTCCAGGGTGATTTACAATGACTGTAAGACCCGATACAAGTTTGAGAGATATGACTAAAAACTCGTTGTATTCGCGCTTTATGGTCATATTCAAGAGCTATTGCCTACAGTTTTGGGGTTCCAGGGCTTTTTACAATGACCGTAAGACCCGATACAAGTTTGATAGATCTGACCAAAAACTTGTCGTATTCGCGCTTTATAGCCGTTTTCATGAGCTATTCCCCATGGTTGGGGTTATAGGGCGATTTACAATGATAGTAAGACCCGATACAAGTTTGAGAGATATGACAAAAAACTCGCCGTATTCGCGTTGTATGGCCGTTTTCATGAGCTATTGTCCCCAGTTTTGGGGTTCCAGGGCAATTTATAATGACCGTAAGACCTGATACAAGTTTGAGAGATATGCCCAGAAACTCGTTGTATTCGTGCTTTATGGCTGTTTTCATGAGCTATTGCCCACAGTTTTGGGGTTATAGGGCGATTTCCAACGACAGTAAGACCCGACCCAAGTTTGAGAGATATGACCAAAAACTCGCTGTATTCGCGTTTTATGGCCGTTTTCATGAGCTATTGCCCCCAGTTTTGGGGTTCCAGGGCAATTTATAATGACCGTAAGACCTGATACAAGTTTGAAAGATGTGCCCAAAAACTCGTTGTATTCGTGCTTTATGGCCATTTTCATGAGCTATTGCTCACAGTTTTGGGGTTCTAGGGCGATTTACAATGACCAGAAGACCCAATACAAGTTTGAGAGATATGCCCAAAAACTTGTCATTTTCATGTTTTATGGCCGTTTTCATGAGCTATTGCTCACGGTTTTCGGGTTCTAGGGCGATTTACAACGACAGTAAGACCCGATACAAGTTTGAGAGATATGACCAAAAACTCGTTGTATTTGCGTTTTATGGCAGTTTTCATGAGCTATTGCCCACAGTTGGGGTTCTAGGGCGATTTACAACGACAGTAAGACCTGACACATGTTTGAGAGATATGACCAAAAACCTCGTCGTATTCGTGTTTTATGGCCGTTTTCATGAGCTATTACCCACAATTTTGGGGTCCTAGGGCAATTTACAACGACAGTAAGACCTGATACATGTTTGAGAGATATGAACAAAAACTCGTTGTTTTCGTGTTTTATGGCCGTTTTCATGAGCTGTTGCCCACACTTTTGGGGTTCTAGGGCGATTTACAACGATAGTAAGACCCGATACAAGTTTGAGAGATATGATGAAAAACTCGTCGTCTTCGTGTTTTATGGCCGTTTTCATGAGCTACTGCTCACGATTTTGGGGTTCTAGGGCGATTTATAATGACCGTAAGACCTGATACAAGTTTGAGAGATATGACCAAAAACTCGCCGTATTCGTGTTTTATGGCCGTTTTCATGAGCTATTGCCCCCAGTTTTGGGGTTCTAGGGCGATTTACAATGACCGTAATACCCGATACAAGTTTGAGAGATATGACCAAAACCTCGTCGTATTCGTGTTTTATGGCCGTTTTCATGAGCTATTACCCACAATTTTGGGATTCTAGGTCAATTTGCAACGACAGTAAGACCTGATACATGTTTGAGAGATATGACCAAAAACTCGTCGTTTTCGTATTTTATGGCCGTTTTTCGTGAGCTCACGGTTTTGGGGTTCTAGGGCAATTTACAACGACAGTAAGACCCAATACATGTTTGAGAGATATGACCAAAAACTCGTCGTTTTCGTGTTTTGTGGCCGTTTTCATGAGCTATTGCCCAGAGTTTTGGGGTTTTAGGGCGATTTACAACGACCGTAAGACCCGTACATGTTTGAGAGATATGACCAAAAACTCGTCGTATTCGTGTTTTATAGCCGTTTTCATGAGCTATTGCCCACAGTTTTGGGGTTCCAGGGCTATTTACAATGACCGTAATACCCGATACAAGTTTGAGAGATATGACCAAAAACTCGTCGTATTCGCGCTTTATGGTCGTTTTCAAGAGCTATTGCCTACAGTTTTGGGGTTCCAGGGCGATTTACAATGACCGTAAGACCCGATACAAGTTTGATATGACCAAAAACTCGTCGTATTCGTGCTTTATAGCTGTTTTCATGAGCTATTGCCCATGGTTGGGGTTATAGGGCGATTTACAATGACAGTAAGACCCGATACATGTTTGAGAGATATGACCAAAAACTCGTCGTATTCGTGTTTTATGGCCGGTTTCATGAGCTATTACCCATAGGGGTTCTAGGGAGATTTACAATGAAAGTAAGACCCGATACATGTTTGAGACATATGACCAAAAAGTCGTCGTATTCGCGCTTTATGGCCGTTTTCATGAGCTATTACCCACTGTTTTGGGGTTCCAGGGCGATTTACAACGACAGTAAGACCTGATAAAAGTTTGAGAGATATGAAAAAAAACTCGTCGTTTTCGTATTTTATGGCCGTTTTCATGAGCTATTGCTCACAATTTTGGGGTTCTAGAGCGATTTACAACGACAGTAAGAACCTATACATGTTTGAGAGATATGACCAAAAACTTTTCGTTTTCGTGTTTTATGGCCGTTTTCAGGAGCTATTGCCCACGGTTTTGGGGTTCCAGGGCGATTTACAACGATCGTAAGACCCGATACAAGTTTGAGAGATATGAACAAAAACTCATTGTATTCGCATTTTATGGCCGTTTTCATGAGCTATTGCTCACAGTTTTGGGGTTCTAGGATGATTTATAATGACCGGAAGACCCAATACAAGTTTGAGAGATATGACCAAAAACTCGTCGTATTCGAGTTTTTTGGCCGTTTTCAAGAGCTATTGCTCATGGTTTTGGGGTTCCAGGGCGATTTACAATGACCGTAAAACCCGATACAAGTTTGAGAGATATGACCAAAAACTCGTCGTATTCGAGCTTATGGCCGTTTTCATGAGCTATTGCCCATGGTTGGGGTTATAGGGCGATTTACAACGACAGTAAGACCCGATACATGTTTGAGAGATATGACCAAAAACTCGTCGTATTCGTGTTTTATGGACGTTTTCATGAGCTATTGCCACAGGGGTTCTAGGGAGATTTACAACGAAACTAAGACCCGATACATGTTTGAGAGATATGACCAAAAACTCGTCGTATTCACGCTATATGGGCATTTTCATGAGATATTACCCACAGTGTTGGGGTTCCAGGGCGATTGCCAATGATAGTAAGACTCGATACAAGTTTGAGAGATATGGCCAAAAACTCGTCGTATTCGCGCTTTATGGCCGTTTTCAAGAGCCATTGCCTACAGTTTTCGGGTTCTAGGGCGATTTACAACGATAGTAAGACCCGATACAAGTTTGAGAGATATGACCAAAAACTAGCCATATTCGCGTTTTATGGCCGTTTTCATGAGCTATTGCCCACTGTTTTGGGGTTCTATGGCGATTTACAACGATAGTAAGACCCGATAAAAGTTTGACAGATATGATAAAAAACTCGTCGTTTTCGTGTTTTATTGCCGTTTTCATGAGCTATTGCCTACAGTTTTGGGGTTCTAGGGCGATGTACTACAACACTAAGACCCAACACAAGTTTGAGAGATATGACCAAAAACTCATCGTATTCGCGTATTATGGCCGTTTTCATGAGCTATTACCCACTGTTTTGGGGTTCCAGGGCGATTTACAACGACAGTAAGACCCGATACATGTTTGAGAGATATGGCTAAAAACTCATCGCATTCGTGTTTTGTGGCCGTTTTCATGACCTATTGCCCACAGTTTTGGGGTTCCAGGGTGATTTACAATGACTGTAAGACCCGATACAAGTTTGAGAGATATGACTAAAAACTCGTTGTATTCGCGCTTTATGGTCATATTCAAGAGCTATTGCCTACAGTTTTGGGGTTCCAGGGCGATTTACAATGACCGTAAGACCCGATACAAGTTTGATAGATCTGACCAAAAACTTGTCGTATTCGCGCTTTATTGCCGTTTTCATGAGCTATTCCCCATGGTTGGGGTTATAGGGCGATTTACAATGATAGTAAGACCCGATACAAGTTTGAGAGATATGACCAAAAACTCGCCGTATTCGCGTTGTATGGCCGTTTTCATGAGCTATTGTCCCCAGTTTTGGGGGTTCCAGGGCAATTTATAATGACCGTAAGACCTGATACAAGTTTGAGAGATATGCCCAGAAACTCGTTGTATTCGTGCTTTATGGCTGTTTTCATGAGCTATTGCCCACAGTTTTGGGGTTATAGGGCGATTTCCAACGACAGTAAGACCCGACCCAAGTTTGAGAGATATGACCAAAAACTCGCTGTATTCGCGTTTTATGGCCGTTTTCATGAGCTATTGCCCCCAGTTTGGGGTTCCAGGGCAATTTATAATGACCGTAAGACCTGATACAAGTTTGAAAGATGTGCCCAAAAACTCGTTGTATTCGTGCTTTATGGCCATTTTCATGAGCTATTGCTCACAGTTTTGGGGTTCTAGGGCGATTTACAATGACCAGAAGACCCAATACAAGTTTGAGAGATATGCCCAAAACTTGTCATTTTCATGTTTATGGCCGTTTTCATGAGCTATTGCTCACGGTTTTCGGGTTCTAGGGCGATTTACAACGACAGTAAGACCCGATACAAGTTTGAGAGATATGACCAAAAACTCGTTGTATTTGCGTTTTATGGCAGTTTTCATGAGCTATTGCCCACAGTTGGGGTTCTAGGGCGATTTACAACGACAGTAAGACCTGACACATGTTTGAGAGATATGACCAAAAACTCGTCGTATTCGTGTTTTATGGCCGTTTTCATGAGCTATTACGCACAATTTTGGGGTTCTAGGGCAATTTACAACGACAGTATGACCTGATACATGTTTGAGAGATATGACCAAAAACTCGTCGTATTCGTGTTTTATGGCCGTTTTATGAGCTATTACCCAGAATTTTGGGGTTCTAGGGTGATTTACCACGGCAGTAAGACCCGATACATGTTTGAGAGATATGACAAAAAACTCGTCGTTTTCGTGTTTTCTGGCCGTTTTCATGATCTATTGCCCAGAGTTTTGGGGTTCTAGGGCGATTTACAACGACCGTAAGACCCGATACATGTTTGAGAGATATGACCCAAAACTCATCGTATTCGTGTTTTATGGCCGTTTTCATGAGCTATTGCCCACAGTTTTGGGGTTCCAGGGCGATTTAAAATGACCGTAATACCTGATACAAGTTTGAGAGATATGACTAAAAACTCGTCGTATTCGCGCTTTATGGTCATATTCAAGAGCTATTGCCTACATTTTTGGGGTTCCAGGGCGATTTACAAAGACCATAAGACCCGATACAAGTTTGATAGATATGACCAAAAACTCGTCGTATTCGCGCTTTATAGCCGTTTTCATGAGCTATTGCCCATGGTTGAGGTTATAGGGTGATTTACAATGACAGTAAGACCCGATACAAGTTTGAGAGATATGACAAAAAACTCGTCGTATTCGTGCTTTATGGCCGTTTTCATGAGCTATTACCCATAGGGGTTCTAGGGAGATTTACAACGATAGTAAGACCTGATACATGTTTGAGACATATGACCAAAAAGTCGTCGTATTCTCGCTTTATGGCCGTTTTCATGAGCTATTACCCACTTTTTGGGGTTCTTGGGCGATTTACAACGACAGTAAGATCCGATACAAGTTTGAGAGATATGACCAAAAACTCGTCGTTTTCGTGTTTTATGACCGTTTTCATGAGCTATTGCTCACGGTTTTGGGGTTCTAGGGCGATTTATAATGACCGTAAGACCTGATACAAGTTTGAGAGATATGACCAAAAACTCGCCGTATTCGCGTTGTATGGCCGTTTTCATGAGCTATTGCCCCCAGTTTTGGGGTTCCAGGGCAATTTATAATGACCGTAAGACCTGATACAAGTTTGAAAGATGTGCCCAAAAACTTGTTGTATTCGTGCTTTATGGCCATTTTCATGAGATATTGCTCACAGTTTTGGGGTTCTAGGGCGATTTACAATGACCAGAAGACCCAATACAAGTTTGAGAGATATGACCAAAAACTTGTCGTTTTCGTGTTTTATGGCCGTTTTCATGAGCTATTGCTCAAAGTTTTAGGGTTCTAGGGCGATTTACAACGACAGTAAGACCCGATACAAATTTGAGAGATATGACCAAAAACTCGTTGTATTTGCGTTTTATGGCAGTTTTCATGAGCTATTGCCCACAGTTGGGGTTCTAGGGCGATTTACAACGACAGTAAGACCTGACACATGTTTGAGAGATATGACCAAAAACTCGTCGTATTCGTGTTTTATGGCCGTTTTCATGAGCTATTACGCACAATTTTGGGGTTCTAGGGCAATTTACAACGATAGTAAGACCTGATACATGTTTGAGAGATATGACCAAAAACTCGTCGTATTCGTGTTTTATGGCCGTTTTCATGAGCTATTACCCAGAATTTTGGGGTTCTAGGGTGATTTACAACGGCAGTAAGACCCGATACATGTTGAGAGATATGACAAAAAACTCGTCGTTTTCGTGTTTTCTGGCCGTTTTCATGATCTATTGCCCAGAGTTTTGGGGTTCTAGGGCGATTTACAACGACCGTAAGACCCGATACATGTTTGAGAGATATGACCAAAAACTCACGTATTCGTGTTTTATGGCCGTTTTCATGAGCTATTGCCCACAGTTTTGGGGTTCCAGGGCGATTTAAAATGACCGTAATACCCGATACAAGTTTGAGAGATATGACTAAAAACTCGTCGTATTCGCGCTTTATGGTCATATTCAAGAGCTATTGCCTACAGTTTTGGGGTTCCAGGGCGATTTACAATGACCGTAAGACCCGATAAAAGTTTGATAGATATGACCAAAAACTCGTCGTATTCGCGCTTTATAGCCGTTTTCATGAGCTATTGCCCATGGTTGGGGTTATAGGGCGATTTACAATGACAGTAAGACCAGATACAAGTTTGAGAGATATGACCAAAAACTCGTCGTATTCGCGCTTTATGGCCGTTTTCATGAGCTATTACCCATAGGGGTTCTAGGGAGATTTACAACGATAGTAAGACCTGATACATGTTTGAGACATATGACCAAAAAGTCGTCGTATTCTCGCTTTATGGCCGTTTTCATGAGCTATTACCCACTTTTTGGGGTTCTTGGGCGATTTACAACGACAGTAAGACCCGATACAAGTTTGAGAGATATGACCAAAAACTCGTCGTTTTTGTGTTTTATGGCCGTTTCATGAGCTATTGCTCACGGTTTTGGGGTTCTAGGGCGATTTACAATGACCGTAAGACCCGATACAAGGTTCAGAGATATGACCAAAAACTCGCCGTATTCGCGTTGTATGGCCGTTTTCATGAGCTATTGCCCCCAGGTTTGGGGTTCCAGGGCAATTTATAATGACCGTAAGACCTGATACAAGTTTGAGAGATATGCCCAAAAACTCGACGTTTTCGTGCTTTATGGCCGTTTTCATGAGCTATTGCCCACAGTTTTGGGGTTATAGGGGCGATTTACAACGACAGTAAGACCCGATACATGTTTGAGAGATATGACCAAAAACTCATGTATTTACGTTTTATGGCCGTTTTCATGAGCTATTGCCCACAGTTGGGGTTCTAGGGCGATTTACAACGATAGTAAGACCTGACACATGTTTGAGGGATATGACCAAAAACTCGTCGTATTCGTGTTTTATGGTCGTTTTCATGAGCTATTACGCACAATTTTGGGGTTCTAGGGCAATTTACAACGACAGTAAGACCTGATACATGTTTGAGAGATATGACCAAAAACTCGTTGTTTTCGTGTTTTATGGCCGTTTTCATGAGCTGTTGCCCACAATTTTGGGGTTCTAGGGTGATTTACAACGACAGTAAGAGCCGATACATGTTTGAGAGATATGACCAAAAACTCGTCGTATTCGTGTTTTATGGCCGTTTTCATGAGCCGTTGCCCACAATTTTGGGGTTCCAGGGCGATTTACAATGACCGTTATACCCGATACAAGTTTGAGAGATATGACTAAAAACTCGTCGTATTCGCGCTTTATGGTCATATTCAAGAGCTATTGCCTACAGTTTTGGGGTTCCAGGGCGATTTACAATGACCGTAAGACCCGATACAAGTTGATAGATATGACCAAAAACTCGTCGTATTCACGCTTTATAGCCGTTTTCATGAGCTATTGCCCATGGTTGGGGTTATAGGGAGATTTACAATGACAGTAAGACACGATACATGTTTGAGAGATATGACCAAAAACTCGTCGTATTCGTGTTTTATGGCCGTTTTCATGAGCTATTACCCATAGGGGTTCTAGGGAGATTTACAACGATAGTAAGACCTGATACATGTTTGAGAC